>JAAGNO010004462.1:103802-113872 GCA_033439905.1 Ceryle rudis | reverse complement strand
AATAAAACAAAAAAAAATAATAATAAAAAAAGGTAAAAACTGGAATGAATTGCTTATCAACATTTTTTTAAAAAATCATTTAAATATATGTTTTGGTTTTGTGGGTTTGGGGTTTTTTGTTTGTTTGTTTGTTGGGTTTTTGTTGTTGTTTAAAGTTTGTACATTGTAGAGAAAAATTTAAGAGTATGACAGTCTTAAGAACCTTTGTCCTTCCATTGCAATAGTATAACTACCCTCTGGCAATGACAGCATTGCATACCTGTAAAAATAACATGAAGAAAATATTTAATGTATTTTTAGCCACCTTTTAATGCTACTTCATAATTAAAGTAATTTGTAGCATTTATTAAATACCATTACATTGGCTTTATGTTCTGATTTTTAATGACTTTTGAAAAGAACAACTAATAACAGAAAAATAACACCTTATTAATTAACAGCATCAATTCAAAGTGAAGTTAATGGCACTGTTTGCATTACTTATGCAAGCAGGATTTGGCCCTTAGGAAGTAATTTCATATGGCAGTTACACATTCATCTCTGAAGTACCAATAGCAGCTGCCAAGTGGGTGGCTGATGGTGAAAAATGTGGGATTATATTGTTATGCCAATGAAAATTCTTGACCTGATCGTGTAGGATATTTCTTGTGGATGACTGGAAGATTCAGTTATAGCTGGAGAAAGTTTCAGCCCTCTTGGCATCATGGAGAGAGGAGCTGCACTAAATGACCTTGTGAGTGGAAAACCCAGATGGAACAGAAGGACCAGGAAAGGGAAAGAAACCCCCAGTCATTAAGCAAATGAGTGAGACTTAAGGGATAAGAAAGAATAAAGCCATCTAGGACTGCAGGTTGCAGCAGAAGCCAAAGCCCAGGTTAAGCCATCGTTCTTCATATCCCTGCTCTCTTCCTAACACCAACTGAAAACCAAGCCCATAATGACGATGATTTTCCTAAGTGATCCTTCATCTTCAGACACAAAGCTCTCTGGACTGTGTTTCAGTTCATTCCCCAGCTTTTACCTATATTCTCAAGTCAATGTGACTAATTCAGCCTATGATTTTGAGCTTCTTCAAAACGGCCTCAAAAACAAGAGCAATTTTCACCTCACCTGCTTCCTTTTGTTATGGGAAACATCAACTCCATTCATTCCTTACTTAGCTCAATGGTAATTTGTCATAGGGGATAAAGGGAGAGAAGGAAAAGAATTTGTTTTATATTAGGAAGATATTTTAGAGTACTGTTTCTAAAGCATAGGAGGAACAAATATTATTTTCACTGTTCCTATTTAAGAGTCTAAATGCTGAGCTTGCCCTTCGCTTTAGAGAATTACAATTGCTACAATGATTCCTTAGTGCTGTAGTATATCTACACAGTCACAAGCCTAATGTAATCTTTAAAAAAGAATGTTCTTTAAAATGATTTTTCTTCTTTTTAACTTCTGCACTGTGCAACACTGGAAATACTGAATCCCAAATGGGCACTCCCAACTGGCAAATGATCTTTACCGAAGGAAATGTGATTTAGAAAATTATCTAGTTAAGGATTTTGAAGTCTTTTGGTAATGCTAATGAAATAATTCTCTCAACACCTCACTTCAGGTACTATTATCACTTCCACCTTTTAGATGAAAAAAATGGGTCTGCCTTATCCAGCCTCAGATATCAAGCCAGTGAATGCAGTGAGCAAAGAATAATGCCAGATTTCATCATGCCTTTCAACATTTCAACTAACTTATTTTCAACTATTGTTTTGTCACTGTGCCATACAACGTTGCTCAGGCCAAGGGGGCCTGAGGGGAACTTTGCCTTTAATATATCAGAAGTATAAAAAACCCCAAAACAAACAAACAAACAAACAAAAAAAAACCGCACTGCAATTTGGACATAAATGTTTTGAGGCCAAGATATGAGCACTTTCAATAAAATTACAATTTCACAAAAAGGTGTCCATCAAGTTCTACTTCACTAAGGGATGAAAGAGTTCTTGACAAACTGCCTGTTCCCATGCTTTTCTTAATGCTTTGGGCCAGAAATGATTTGGGAGCATCTCTAAAGGCGATGGACACCTTTGGTCAGTCACAAACAGCAGAAATTCTCGCCTCGAAGACAAGTGTGTGGCCACATTCCAGAGTGCATATGGATGTCCCAGCAAGTGTTTGGCAGGTGTTGGGTTTTAGAAATAACCAGTGATAGCTACTTTTCCTCACTCCAGCCTGTGTGAAACCATTGAAAAACACTGGACTAGATTAAACAGGTCTGTGGTCTCCTCAGCTGGAACAGGATGCTTATTTAATTAATTGCTTGAGAATTTTGTTGCCTAAATGTTTGTTGTAACTCTAGAGTAAGACCAGAAATTTCACAGAAATGTCATTTTATTGCTCTTCCTCTTCTCAGGTCATCAGGTTGTACAGATCTCCCCTCTGTGATCTTCTACATACACATCAAAGAGTATTATTTGTAAGTGTTGACAGCAAATATTAAACATATAAGGTTTTTTTATACTAAGATACCATAGAAAATGAAAAAAAATAAACTATTTTAGAACAGTATTCATCATAGACATGAATGCAAGGCTTCATTTAATTTCTGAATTCCATAGAACTTTTAAGGTTTTATTCCTTCAATTAAACCTTTATAATTTTTGACTGCTATATTACCCTCTCATTCCACAAAAGACCCTTTTATCTTGCTAAGTTAGTCCCAATAAAATCCACCTACTTCTTGAGTCTATTTCACCGTTCTTCCTTCCAATCAAAAATTTGGGGGCAGACAAGCTTTTGAGAAGAGACAGGAAAGTAGCTCTGTAGCCTTATACTTCCACCAAGTGTCATTTCCATAGGTAATGACAGAAATACTTTCTCTGAATATCTAAACAGGTGAAGTGGTTTACATAGTCCATACTTGTTCTCCAAATAAGATAAAAGATACTTCCTACTTTTTACAACTATTTGGATGCCAGCAGAATGGTCAATCATTCAAAACATGAAGGGGTTCTGGTTCAAATTTTTCAAGAATAAGGTATACAAGATAATACATCTTCATCTGCATCTGTTCTAACCAGGATGCTTGTGCACTTCCTCATAAACCTGAATGGGAATTCTGGAGTTCAACCCATTGCAAAATGACAATGCTCTTCAGTAAAATGCCTGTAGATCACTACTTTGTCTCCTGGATTCCTTTCAATGTTGATGCTTTATATTTTACTTTTTGCTTAATGGACTACATTCCTGAACCACCATCTGGAAGTAACTCTACCCATCTTTCCCCCTAAAGGCTGATAATAAACACGTGCCCATCAAGTATAGTGAAGACTACAAGAGAGTTAAACTGGTTCAGTCTAAGGCCCTCCAGTGTGCTACCAGCCTGCAAAGAAAAAAAGAGAAAGAGAGAGATTGTTAAATTTTCCCAGTAATCTGATGAGAAGAGAGAGACAGAGAGAGTTCACTTGGCTAATTTTCTAGCCAGCAGCTACACAATGCTTCTATTAGAAGATATGAAAAGAGATGAAGAGATATAATAGCTGTAGATTTGCTTTGTTGGCCAGAAGTTGTTCTAACTATGCTGAGGGGATAAGGAGGTACAGACACATGCTCTCAAGTGATATTTTTTTTACTTTAATATCACCATTTTGGTGCATCTTAAGCTGCACAATCATATAACACTGACTGAAAATAAAGGTTTTAACATATCACACTGCCTGCCCAGATAGCTGAAATGAAAGCTGGAAAAATCCATTGACCTTGTGTTATTCTCCTTTGTGTTGACTTGGTGAGATTCAGTTTCAAATTTTGTTGACCCAATATTTTGGGCAGAAACCTTCCTTCAACAGATACATCTGTTTCATCTTCTCTTTACTCTGTTTGGTTTTTTCCCCTTTATTAGACGAGATGGGCATGTGCCATCTTGCTTTATAGTCTGCCCAGTACACTCTTGTTAGATTATTCTCAAACTTACTTGTCAAATCCCTTACCCAAACCTTTCTTCTTGTACTAATTCATTCTGAACAAGAAACTACATATCATTGGTCTCTTTCTCTTTCATTTGTTCTTAAACTGAAACAGTACTGCCTCCCAAAGTACAAGCCTTTGAGAGTTATGCATTTTCATGTTTCTCATCTATGTTAAATCCAAGTAATTTTGTTCCCCTTTACTGCCTCCTGCTTCTTCTCCTGACTGCTTGCCTGGATTAAAACAACAACAACAACAACAACAACAAAACGCAAAAAGCCTTAAGCAAATCCTTTCATAAACTTATATACTGAGATGGTTAGACCAGAGTTCCTAACATGAGAGAACTCATTTCTAGGAATGAGTGCATGCCTGAAAGCAAGAAACTAAACAGGACTGGGTATCCTGCAAACACTCTTGTTTTCATGAGCTAACTAACCTCCATTTAAAAGACTAAATAATTTTATTTCCATGAGGATCTGACCTTTGTCAAGAGGAGCTATCACAAATTTATGTGACACCCAATAACCATTGTCTCAGAGACATTTATCCTTCCAGGAGACATGCACATAGCAAAGAAGGTGAGTTAATATAAATGAAAAACAGAGATGCAGTTAAAAGGGAACTGGTATGTATACACAGTTTCCTGAAAGTTTAATGTGCTTTTGTGCAAGTCAGAATTTTCCTGTGTCTCAGTTTACCCAGCTATAATTAAGTTACTGACATCTACATACTATACCAAGACTGAGGCTTTGTTAAGTAGATAGGTATGCTAAATTCAGTGGTTATCTAAGATTTCATTGCTACACTGCACAGCTGAGACAGCTTTGCTGTTACAGCCACTACAGAACTTAAATCAAGCTAGTTACAGGCTCCAAATGTTGTGCTTTCTCAAATTTGGTCCATAGAGAGATTTTGGACAAATCAGTCCAATTTTTAAGTGTTGCAGACATCTTTAACCTCCAACTTATCTCCTGACAAATTCTGAATCTGTATGCAGTGTTAAACTTCTTCACTAGGAACTATTGAATACTCCATCCACAATGCCAAATAACCAAGCGGTTTGGGCACTGTTCTTGGGTGGGATAAAAAAAAACCCCACCACTTCAGTTCTTGTTCCAGGTTAAAGAAGATCAAGATTTAAAAATTGTTGACTCTCTGGAGAGTGGTCTGAACACAAGTGCTTAGGTTGCTGGTGTATTTGCTTTTATACATGTAACTCCTCATGAGGAGAGCCTAACCAGAGCTAGGTATCTAGCTCCACTGTGATTAGGAATCTCAAGAGACCTCAATCCCCGAGAGAGGAAATCAGCGCTTCTTATCTGGTGTGTGCCTTGTAAGATACCCAAAGCTTCCTGGTTTTCAAGGGTCCAGTCTCTAGGTTCCTCATTCCTTGCATTTCTTCTCTTTCTTGCAACGCTGCACTTGGGGGCTGTGAATTTCACTAAACTGCTAGGGACCTAAAAATTACATGTTGCATGACCCAGACCATTTTACGGATCCAGCCCCCAGTTCACTATGTATTTCCATGTTCAGACTAAGCTCATCCTCACGTACCTGGGCTCACTGCTAACAGCCTATGACATACAGCTGAGGTTATTCCCTCTAGTACAAGGTAAGGGATACACATGCAGGAGGTAGTTCATTATGGTATTATAATCATGCCCTGCTTATACCCCAAAGTCACTTACTTCCATTAAAGGCCAGAAGAGCGGCTGTGAACTGAATCCCGAAGTGAGTAAGTAGCACTGTTTGGAGAGAAGGTCGATGAGGTCATGGTGGTATTCATGGTGATGGCAGCCCTCATGAATTCTCCTATTATTTTTATTTCATTGCCTTCCCAGAAATCTTCCTGAGCTTTAAATAATTACAACCTGTGACATTATTTGTTTAGGATTTTGTTTCATTAACGAACACACATTCCTGCTCATTCTTAATTTTTCATAGATTCAAATATTTGGTATTACGTATAGGCTAATCAGCTGGGCTAAGCGAGATTAGCAAAATAAGTGGATCTGAGACAATGTCATAGTTTTCACAAATCATTTTATAACATCAATACAGTAATAAATGCAAGGACTTTCCAGTATAATCATTAGTATGTTCTTCTTTAGCTCAAGGAAAGATGTATATGTGACTTCTGAGGATAATGCCGGGAGACTATGAGAGCAGAAAAGACAGTGATATGGACAAGTAAACATTTGAAGCACTTTGATACTTACCTATGGGTTGTGTGAGTGATTTGCACTGCGCAACATTTTTTTCAGGGCATGCAGGGCAGAGGCAATTCTAGTGGCTGTGTGCACTAATGGGTACTCCCAGCTGTTCCTAAATTTGGGACTTACCAGTCACACTTCAGGTCATCAAGTGGAGAGAGACACCACAGAAACAACATAGTAAATCGAAACAGCCCTTACTCATCTGCTTAGGTTCAGTTCAAGCTATTTGACCAGCATATAAATTTGGGTAGATTTGAATTATTTCCTGAACTGTTTGTCAAAGCCTAAAGAAGAAGCGAACTGAACTTAAAATCGTATTTTCATCTTTTGGTGTGAAAGGGAAGGAGGATTTCCTAAAAGAAGGTGATAAGTTTGGAAAGACTGTCCTCTTTTCCATCCTCACTCATCCTGTCTTCATGAGACATTCAGTAAAGGAGAGTAGAAAAAAAAACAGATGAAGTCTTTGAAATTACTATCAACAGTTATACAACTCAAAAATCAAAATGGAAAAGTAAAAATCAAATGCATCACTTCCCTCCTGGCAGGATACACATTTTTGAGTCATGGATCATTTCAAATACCTTGATATCTGCCATTCAGCACTTCCTCCAGAAAAGCCAGAAGACCAATTCCTAGATATAGAGGCCATAAGAACAGTGTACTGTTCCAGTTAACTGTCAGATCTGTACACAAGAAGACAACACCATAAGAAGACAACACCATTCTTTATTAAAAAAAAAAAAAGTGACATGCAGGATCTGTTTAGGGACCCTACAGGAAAATATTGTTAAATGGTCTAACACACAAGGTGAGGAGGAACTTTATCCAGGGACACTAGAGAAGCAGACCAAGCAGAGAGAGTTTCAAAGATTGACTTGGCCAATATTGATTGGATTTTGTGATGATGCATCAGAAGTCTTTTTACGTCAGATTACAATTGGCACTGCAGTCAGGCCTTGTGGATAGTATATTTGTTTTTTATGGCATTTAATTTTTATGGCTGTAAGTGGTCAAGACCTCATTTTTATGTCTGGTGGAACCTGGTACGACACAATGTTCTAACACCATGCCTGGGCATTTGTTCAGTACCATCTGTTAAACAGAAGTGTTCCCTGACAGCCTGCCATTTAACTATTGGACTAGTCCAACATTGCTTAACTCATAAGTTCTGACAAGATCACAATATAAACTAGTATAATTAATTTATTATTATTATTACTATTAGTCTACCACCCTCCATTCCCAATCATAAATAGAGGCCCATTGTGCTGGGCACTATAGAACATTACCTAAAATAGTATCCATAACACAAGGGCATTACAAATTAAATAAACAGAAATTAGATAGGCATTGAAAATATTCTAATTAGTGCCAAAAAAAATGATGTGGTACTGTAACTGTTATCTGCATCCTTGTTTGCCACTAAAATGTTAGCATTTGCCAACAATAATCTCACTGTATTATTCAACACGATCCTACACTATTGTTAGAATATGAAATTATTAGGGTTGCTGTAATCTGGGGAAGCAGTTCCTGTTGTAACAGCCAACTATTTCTGTTCCCCACATGTAGCTCCATTTTTAGTTCAGTCAGCCCAAGTAATTTGAATTAATGGGACAAACATTAGAAACAGCAAGGACATACCTTGTTGAGGCAAATTCATAAACTCCAAGGAATTTTGCAGATTTTCCCCAGCACAAGATCTAAGCCAGCATGCTCTTTCTCATTTTAAAACAAAACAAATCACAAAATGCTCCAACCTGACTTTGTAAAAAAGTAATTCTAGATCATGCAGTGATCCATGTCAGAAAGTCCAATGTGCCACCAGTCTATCATAGCAAAAGCAATAAAACAGGAATTCATAACAGAAGCAAAAAATAAGCCCATTTTTTTGTGTGTATGTTTTGATTCTTTGGGGTTTTACGAAGAGGTTTTTTGGGGGGGGGATGGTTTAAAACCTTGCTTTGGGATGTACACACACACAAACAGTTCAGCATTTTGAAATCTGTTTTGCTCAAAATAGGAACAGGAAAAAGGAAAGTTACATCTTTAATTACTATCCTATTGTTGGTAGAATTTTTGAATTATGGTATAGTTACCTGAGGGTTTACTGACAGACTGGATCAGTTCTCCTCAGTCTGGCTCTAATCCCAGCTTCTATTTTTTTTTTCTTTTAAATCCTGGAATGCAGACAAAAAAGGGTTTCCCTTCAATAAACCAACTGTCTGAACCCAGATTACTGTGCTGTGTCACTAAAATAAAGGATCTAGCATTAATCTTCTCAGGTTTTAAACAATATAAAATATCTACAGTATTTACTTGTCTTTTCCCCAGTTTATTCCATAAATCAATTCTTATAAAACTACAGCAGAATTTAGACTGGGATTGAAACATTTGATTTGTCTGATTATTGCATCCACTACTTGCAAGCTCTTAAAGTCCAATCAGTAATTAACCAAGTTTTGCCTGTCCAGCACTCAGTTAGATGGAAAATTAAAGACTGAATATTTATTGCTTGAGAAATGCATTTTAAAACCTACTCATTATTAATTCACCTCCAATGCCAGTGCTTTGAGAAATGCACAAACAGGTAAACATGAACAAATGGAACTACTATCAGGAAGAAAGTTGTTTTCCAGTGGCAGGTAGAGAAGTAAAAAGAAGCCATTGCTGAGGAAATCTTCCAGTTCTTCATTTTTCTTACCTCTTTTGCAGTCATCCATTGACACTGCAGGGGAATAAATTCCTCTCCATAGTGCAGTTCCACTATTGTGGATAATTCACAGGAGTCACCAGCTGATGAGTTTATGGAGTGCACAGAGCATGCAACTGTGGCTTCACTGTCAGAGGAGCAGCATGAGACTTCCCAGAGGATGACAGGAGATGCTTCACTTCGTCTTGAACAGGGACTGTGTCCATGCACACACTATAAGTAGTATTGGGTTTGGTTAGTTCTTGCTTGACAAAATAGGACTAAAATACATGTGTTTAATGGTTTTCATACCTTTCACTCAGAAAACAACTTATTCCACCCTAGCTCTGTATTGTGGTAATTCAATATGAACCTCCAGTTCTGTCTGAGATGTCTTCATTCAGATGAACCAAAGCCAATGACACATAGTCATTGAAGATGATATTGCTGCAAGCCTAAATGTGCTAATTCCTGTATTCAGGCCAATTCCATGTTGATGAATTCCACTCCTCTTGGGTGAAATGCCTGCCTGGTTTTCAACTGGAGAATGTACCCTTCATTATCTAAGTCGGGACTCCCATTCCAGATAATACCATGGAAAAACATTCAGACAGCTTATTTATTACGACAATGAACAGCATCATCAGCTTGAATTCAGAAAATAGGTAGGGCATAAAAAATAAGATAAATACTTCTTCCAAATACTTGCTGCAATCTTGCTCTGTACATAGAATGGAAAATATTAGGCTTTTTTCACTGGAAAAAACTCTATGGCACAATTAAAAAATGTCACTGTTACCCAGATTTTCTGTTCTGGAATTTGCTTTCCTGTATTCAAATTTTTAAACTAGATGAAATCAAACTTCTTTGAAAAAGCTAAGCAACAAAATAATTTAGACAGAAACAGAATCTGAACATTAACTTTATGCATTACTTGAAAATTAACGCAGAGGAAATTAGCTGTATGACTACAATTTAAAGGACCAAAGAGGCAACTTCAGCAAAAGTTAGTCCCCTAGGGAAAAATGAATTAAACTGTCTCTATCTATATAGAAGACACCAGACTCGGAAGACACGCAGAAGAAACAAAATATTGAGGATTTTTTGTGTTTTGGTTTTGTTTTGTTTTGTGGGGTTTTTTTGTGGGTTTTTTTTTTTTTTTTTGTGGGTTTGGGTGGGTTTTTTTGGGTTTTTTTGCGGGTTTTTCTTTT
>JAAGNO010004462.1:73983-96360 GCA_033439905.1 Ceryle rudis | reverse complement strand
TCCTTCCTTCCTTCCTTCCTTCCTTCCTTCCTTCCTTCCTTCCTTCCTTCCTTCCTTCCTTCCTTCCTTCCTGTAGCAAGTCAGTTTTAAAAGAAGTTGTGGAGAGCCCCAGTGTTGTTTCCATCAGAATCTTTCAGGTCCCACAGCTGTGTTAAGTCAATGAAGCAGTCAGTCTTGTCTCAAGCAATTTTGTTGTAATCAAGAACTGTGCTCTACCACCCTTGGCTGCACTTGTGCTTCTATCATGCCAACATTATGACTTTTTTTTTTTTAATTTAGTTTTTTTTTGGAAGAATTTGGTGATTTATGTACAGCACTGTGATAGGACACAAGGTCCTGCTGACAGAGCTTTTTCTCAGGATTTTTACTGCAGAAAGATGGGAATATAGCCTCACATTATCAGAAAGGGGTAAACTTAGCACATTTCTCCTAGTGTGCTCCTAGGTTTTCCTCTTACGCCTGTTAGGGAAAAACTGAATCAACTGAAGTTGTTGATTTTTTTTTTTTTCTTGTAGTTGGTGGTCCAAAAGGCTAGAGACTTCATGCCAAATTTATCATTCCTAGCTTGGTAAAGGTTGACAAAAAAATCAAAGATTTTGGACACAGATTTTTTGATCTTTCCCTATATTGCCTTTTGGTATAAAGCGGGACAGAGCACAGAGAGCACCAGTGTCTAACAGCACAGAGCCCACTCTGCAGAGCTCCCATGAGGTCTGCATCTGTGTGTATACCTCAATGTTCATTATTCAGATCTTCATCTCTATTTACAACAGGAACACCTATACTAGGTAGAGTAATGTATTCTGACATAACACTGCAAAAATGTCAGAACTTTCTTAAATATAATTTGTGGGTCAAATGACTTCCATTAGCTGTGTGTGAGTGGAGGTTGATAAGCAAAATCACATTTCAGGCCACGAGTTATAAGTGCGGTGTAATGAGCGAGTTGAAAACCATGTTCTCTTTTCAGTCATACTTGTGCCAGACTAATGCAATTCCATGTGAAGATGTTGAGAATGTCCATATTTCAACTTGGTGTGAAAGAAATTAGAATTTTACACTCTCTTTTTGTCCTATAAAAATATATATACATCCTTTACACAGTCAGTACTTTAACTACTTATTTTGAGCCTTCTTTTTAAAATGAAAAAAAAAAAAAAGTACAGATCAATATTTGCAACTCCCCTTAAAATCTATGCATCAAAAAAAAGTTCTCTAGATACAAAGATATTTTTAAAGAAATTTATGATCTTACTCATGGAACAGAGTACTGACAATTAGGAACTCTATATTTGAACTAGTTACACCCTTACTCTCTCATAAAGAAGTATGAAGAGGCAGTAACTCATGGGAGAAGTATTCAAGTGCAAAAATAATAGAGAACTGCCATTAAACAGACCAGAAAGGCTCCATGCTCTCTTCACTCCTACCTACAGGCAGTCTGTCCGATACAAGGGAGGGTAACAGAGAGGAAGAGTCGTAGTGGGCTTGAAAGACACTGCAGTTGTAGACGTTTTGCCATAAATCACCTAAGACATTCATGCTCTTTTCTAAAGAGTCCAGAGTTCTGATAGCCAAGGAAGCAGGGAGATGTCATTAAACTGTTTCATCCTTAGCTACCCACAGGCTACAGACCCTGTGTTATATCCATTTAAATTCACAACAATAATTCCCCATTATTTTTGCTGCAAGAACTTGAGAAAACTGCTTGATTTCTTTGTGTCTGTTTTTATACTGATACCTGTGAGACAATGACGTATTTCCACATTTGAAAAGAGCTGTACACAGTTTAATTTGTGACTACTATTCTTGGACTTTGAGATCTTTAGTGAAAGACAGTTAAAGTATTATGTATCTGTGTTATCAGATAACAAAATCAGAGGAACCATGCAAGGAAATTTCCAGTATGCTACGAGGAAATATCTTGTCTGTCATTGGATTTACATTCTTGTGAAGATTCTCAGATCAAGCATGAGATTAGCCCCTCAAACACAGGGCGTAATAATATCATACTGAAGACTTTAGTGTTCTTTCATGCTGTTACAAAACTGATTAAATATAAAACTTTCTTTAAAAAAACCCCTCCTCTCTCTACAGTGAGTATCTGTTCCTATTAGAACCATAAAATAGAATCACAGAGCAATTTTGATCAGAAAGGACCTCCAGAGTTCACCCAGAGTTCACCTGACCCATGCTCAAAGCAAGGCTAACTGATGAGCTTTGAGGCCAGCTTTGTATAAGGTCAAAAATATCCCAGGTTTAATTGTATATACTTGAGGTCCTCTTTAATTCAATTTAATTTTTATTCTTTGAGATTTTTGAAAACTATTATTTTCATTCCTAGTCCAAGATCCAAACAAACAAAAAAATATATTTGAATCATGTTGTATTATTTTCTGAGTATTATGAGAAGGCAGGGAGGATAGAAGGAAGGAAGAACAGAGGGAAAGAAGGATGGAAGGAAGGATGAGGCGAGGTCAGTTGTATGAGGTTTAACAAGTCCAAGTGCTGGGTCCTGCACTTCACTTACAACAACCCCTGACAACATTATAGTCTCAGGAAAGTGTGGCTAGAAAGCTGCCTTGAGGAACAAGATCTAGGGGTGCTCATGGACAGCTGGCTGAACATGTCCATAAGAATGATGTTGAGGTGTTGGAGTGGGTGAAGTAAGGACTTTAGGTACACATTATAAGATTTTAAAGGCTCAGCTTTTTTGTGTTTCCCCAAATTTACATTTTCCCAAATTACCATTATGTTTAGGTAGAGATTAGTATGAAAAGAAATCTTTAAACTATCCTCATTAAAGATTACAGATTATAATTTGATTATCCCACAAAATGAAGTTATAATACTAAATTCCATTTTGATGTGTTGTAAAAGGCCCATTGACAAAGGTTACTATTCAGCACTTTAGTATTTAAATTTTTGCACTGAAAAGGGTTAATTGCCTATTATATGAAGTTTTTGAGAGAATGCCATTCTTCTGTGTCAAATCCTATTTTCATTTCACTCAACCTTATTTTAATGACATAGAACTGGACAAATGGGGAAAAACACCCATGGCACAATTTCTGCCAATAAATATTTCAGCAGGTGCCCCTTGGCTAAAAGTCTAGATAAAAGCCTTGCTCCAGGCAAATTAAGAGTGGAAGAAAAGACTTCTAAGTACTTGGAGCTTATGAGAAAAAATGAGCATAGAACCCTAGACATGATCCTTTCAATCAAAAATCTGGAGATCACAGGAAAAGGCAATTACAGTGGCTCCTCCCATGTGTTGTAGTCTGTTTTGCTGCTGTGTACAGCAAAAGTTTCCAGCTAGAAGTCTTTAGCATCCTCTTCCATTTTAGTTATTTAGTTGTATTTGTTAACATAATTTCCTCTTATTTTGAGCACAAGCAAGTCTCTTACAGGACTCCCTATAAAAACAGGCTGTAGGGTTGTAGTTTTAAACTACTCTGAGTTGGTTTATTCAGGAGACTGTAGAAAAGATTGTGTTGCTGTGACACATTGACGTGATAAAATAAAACCTGATTGGAACTCAAAAGTGGGCTTAAGCCTAAAAACACACAGTCCTGGGTAGCCTTTCTTCTCTGGGCTTTCTTTTGAACTCTGACTTTGAGGAGCTTCTGAGCACTGCAGAAAAGCACAAAGCTGGGACAGAACTGGGGTAGCAAATGAGAGCTGGCACAGAGAAAGGAGAGCTGAAAGGGGCACAAGTTATATATGAGATACCAGTGGGGTTCTCAGGGAAAACAAGATGGAAAGGCACAGAAGAGTGACAGCACCATAAAAACTATGGGGCAAAGCATGGTGAAGTTGGGGCACTTTGGGCATAGTTACAACTTTCAAGTGAGACATAAAAATTCTCCAGGTTTTCTCCTAGGCTTGTGACCCCTCTGTAACTGTCTTTCTGCACCTTGTCTTGCAGAACAGACTAAAACTTTGAATGACATGATAAAACCTCCATCCCCCAGGAGGGAAGACATACACTTCACCCCAACTGTGCCTCAACTCTACTGACAGAACTTCATCTGCTTTCTTCTTGCCATTTTACATGCAGCCATTAACTCTTCCTACAGATTTCAAAGATAGCTCCATTATGAAAAGCATAAATTCATGCAAAACAATGAACAGATTAACCCAAAATCTATGAGTTTCTTAGTAGACTTCAAAAATTGAAAACAAAACTTCTATCCTTACCATGAAGCACAAGAAGGATGACTTTTTGCCCATATGTTTTTGCACCATCTTTCATTTCTTTGCTTTTATTGCCTTCTTATTGTTTATTCACAATATATCTGACATTAGGCTTTCTCTTTTCATTGATAACTTTCCTGTACAGAAAACTCTCCCAGGCATTTTCCATCTCACTTCTCTTTTTTATATTTTTCTTTCCAGCTCTGTCCTTTTTGTTCATCTTTTTAGCACTATTCCTATTTCTGTTTTTAACCTAATACCAAAGAAATCATTTTGGAGACATGAATATTTTATTCCCATGAAAAACATCCTCTAAGAATAACATTATCTCCTTAAAACTGTCATGCAGGAAAAAAAAAAAAATCCTCGCATTTTTAGCTACCAAGATCTCTGTAGGTTGTTTTGTTGAAATACATTAGGAATCTAAAGTGTTTGCCCAAATGATAAATATTGTCACAAAAATTTTTCTTCTGACAAAATCACCGTTGCCTCAGGAAAAAGGTATTTAAGTGTGACATCTTTGACCAGCTCTACAGAATACTCTTTCCATATCTCCCTACCTTGGGGTTCTTTTCGTTGCTTTAAACTTCTACATTACCTTTGGTATTCTATGTCTTTTGTTGCATTCTTCTTCAACTTCGTCATACCTGCATCCAATACTTTTCTATGCCATCCTCTCTGCATTAATATGCCACAGTTGCAGCGGAGTTGGGTACAAATGGCTGTCTGGAAAAGAGAAGGATTGTGCATTCTTTTTTGATGCCAGGGGGTATGTGTCTATTTTTCTTTATACTATGTTAACTACATGTAATCAAGGTCAAAAGTTGCACAGAAACAATGTCCACCAAAACCTGCTGGCAGTGTTTCAATTCCTAAAGAATAAAGATGGATTACAAAGGTGTTATCATTGGCAGAGTCAACTTTGGAGAAAAAAAAATTTTTCTGTGACCTAATGATGCCAACGTCATTTCCATGGATATTTAACACTGCATAGCTGCAAGAGTCATTTTACTTTAAAAAAAAAATCAAGATTATAAAATCATTTTCGTTGACATATAACTAGGAGCTAACCTACTAGAAGACAGTATAGTAGCTGTAGTATTTTAATTTGTTGAAAAATGTGGTGTTGTTACTGTTAATATTCCACAAAAGAATCACAGAAGCTTCAGCTCATCAAATCAAATTCTGGAGTGTCTACTGCAACTTCCTCAGCAGTGGTCCTCAATGAAGTCTTTATAAAAGTGAACCATAAATTCTCCAGCAGCACAGAAAATAACTGGTGTTTGTATGTTAGTGTTACCAATAGCTGCTGTAAACACTTCCATAATAAATGGCCACCAGATACATAGCATGAGAGAATTATAAGTAACAAAATAAACATTGCTAAACTTTGAGTGATTTGGATAATATTGATTTTTATAGATGTTTGTTTTTCAGAATTTCTTTTATCTTTGATAAGGCTAAAAATACTTGAGTCTTGACCTTCAGCTGGAAGAGTAGTCTTGTTAAATTGTTAGTACAACTACTAGCACAAGAATGAAATTAAACATTTCTGTGTTTGACAAATATCATTTGACATCTAGCCATTTCACTGACAAAATATAGACTGTAGTGCTGTAATAAAAACTCCAGCCACTTTTCACGATCCGTCTACAGACCCACCCATGCCATCAGCAACTGTGGACATCTTTCCACTGAATATTGTTATTAACATGTACAAGTAGAAATACACGGGTTATTGGCTGAAAATCAAGCCATGTGATGTACAGTATGCCTCTTAGAGCAGTTTTAGTGCCATAGCCCCAGTCTGGGCATATTTTTTGCCCTAAATAGAAGTCACCATCAACTGGCTATGAAACACTTCTCTGAGAATCATGGTCTCACAGCCCCAAAACCATAATGCTGCACTATGTCTCATGACTGCTGCTGATAATTTTCACAACTATTTCTGCCTCAGCTCTACCTCATCATCATATACTTTACGGTACTAACTCATATACAAGTTAGTATGCCTATGTCATGAGAAGAGTTAGCATGGAGGCAACACAGTGCAAACCCATGGGGTAAATCAGTTGTTGACTGCACAGAGAGAAGCTGCAATCGGACAGTCAATGACTATGAAAAGCAAAGGCAATGAATGGTTTGTGATGGAATTGTATGTATATGTCAAGATAGCATTACAGTTTATCTATACTGCAACTTCAATCGTGCAGAGCTTCCATTCCAGGACCAGAAAGGAAACCAGCATAATATATAGGTAATCATCTTTTAACTTTTCATGATTACTGCTTCTGTAGTTTATAATGTCATTCTTTGAAAGAAAAAATAACAAGTGATAGTTCTTGGGACAGAAAAAGGACTCCAGGTTTGAGTATTTTTCTAAGTGCAATAGAAACTTCTGATGTTGACTGAACTACCTCATATATAATAAAGAAGAACATCTGCTTTTTTAAGAAATAAATGTAACTGTTCTTTCAGATCCAGTAACTGAACATAGAATATGAGTGTTCGGTTTCACAGAAAGCATTCCAAGATAGGTTTTCCATGAATGCAGGTAGCTAAATCTGTAGTTGGATATCTAAGCTGTTTAGGTATTTAACATCCACTGCTTACCATGCAATTCATATACTAAATTTTGAATAGGCACTTTTGTGACTACCACAGGGTACTTAGCTGGCTATTTAATTCCTAGAAAGAAAGAAAGAAATTTTTAAAACGTTCCTGATTTAATTACAAATTGAGCTGTTTTATTGTCCAGTGTGATAAAGTGCCTTGACAGTTTAAGGGTTAAAAGCTCTACCCTTTGCTGCCAGGTGTCCCTGCAGATGCTGTTGGGACTAAACACAGGGAACAGTCACATTATCTTCTGGCTGTCTGCCTTGTTCCAGGCAGCCTAATTGGAGAGCAAGCCTGAAAAGAAAGTGTTAACAAGCCTAATTGTCAGCAACGGTCTGATTAGCTATTAGGTGAGGTGATAGAAACCAGAAGCAGAGAAAGAAGCAGGAGAAAGTTCAAAAGAAGGTTTAAATGAGGTTGGTAAGGTTGTTTCTCCACTTTGGGATTTTTTTAATTGCTTTATTTCCTAATAATATAGCTATTCTCCTAGCTGAGAAACCAAATTTTGTCTTAAGATGTTTGACAGTTTGCAGAAAACTTGATCAACCTTGTCAATCAGCTGACAAGTACCTGACTTGAAACCCCTTTGGCCCACTTAGATTTCTTCCCCTCAGGTGAGTAAACTGGACTTCAGAACTGGGGCTTCCCCATTTATAGTGAGGTGAAGGAGTGGTGGCAGCAGTTTGGAACCAGGCAGGGCCAAGTACCTTACTTGTAGGAAGACACCTTATCAGCCCCTTCACAGTACTGTGATTAACTGTAATGGCCACTTTTAGGCTAGTCATATGGAGATGAATGGAAATGGCTGTCCAGGCAGGACTTTCTGCTCAAGAAGCTGTTCCTTACCTTCTCAGTAAAAAAAAATCAGCAGGCTGGTTTTGAGCCAGAAGTTGCTATTTGGATCTCAGTGACTTAGAGTTTTTCCTCTTTGGTGCCAATCCCAGAAACATATTTTCAGACAATGATTCTCTTTCTTGGTCCTTACTTGACTATGCTAAACATTTTTTTTTTCCAAATGCTGCCTGTGATTAGGTCTCTATCACCTCTCTTCCACATCTAAACTTGACCTAATATTGGACAAGGATGTTCTACTGTTCTTGGAAAAAGATCAGAATTCCAGATAGTATGTCAGACTGAGGTTTCTCAATTGCAATGACAACGCATGAAAAACTTAATACTTTCTAACTCTACTGGTCATACTTTTCCAGGTATATATCAGAAATGTACAAATATACCTCCTAGAGAGATTCCTCCTATCCTGGATCTGTCCACACTTTCCTGACTCATTGTGAGGGAAGGCAGAGCTGTTATGGTCAACTAATCCGTGTCTGGTGTGATGAATGAGAACTGACTGACACATGCAGAATGTAAACTCCTTTTGAAATAGAGCAGTTGAAGAATAAAAAACAAGCAAAACTGTTGAAAAATGCCAGTTATTAGAGCTGGACAAATTTCTGCTGTTAGATAATGTAATTATTCCCCAAACTATACTTAATTATCAGGTACACAGATAAATTGACATTTTTATTCCTTTTTTAAATATTGAAAATTAATTGAAAAAGCTTTTTAAGAAAGATAATTAAACAAATATGCTATGAAACAAGGCCATGTGCAATTTCATTTTATGTGTAAATTACATATAGGCCCAAAGGGGATGCAGTCTTATTATACAGTTTATTCCTCTATTAGCATTTCAATAGAAAGACTTACCTCCTGGTTAAGAGGAAAACAAGGAAACTAAGACATATATGCTGGGGCTACATACAGATAGGGGGCCTGGAAAAGCTCCGTTATTCCTCCTCTCACCCCCAAAAGGGAATGAAAGAGAATAGGGTTGTGATCTCTACAGATGAGAGGAGATTGCAGAAGTGTGAAGTGCAACTGATTTCATTCTGTAGTAGACTGGACTGTAACTTGAATCAGGTCCTAAGACTTGATACTGTAATGTTAGTTCCCTGCCAGAATCTGTTCATGGCAGGACCCCGGTGCAAAGTAAAAAAACCAGCAGAAACAGTTATATTCATCCTCTCTGCTCTCCCAGCACCTACCTTCTTCAGACAAATAAATGCAGAAGTCAGAGAAGTGTGGCAACTAATCTGAAACATTTAAACATAGTACAAAGCATTTGTATTTTTAGAAAATCTGACAAAATCAGCTTCTGAGGTTTTCAGCCTCAGCTCTTCCCTTCTCACTAGGAAGTTCCTGACATCTCCCCCAGCCAACTGTGGTGTGTTTAGCCACATAATCATTATCCCTTTCTTGTTTGTGCATTTGAGCTTCAAATAGATAAAGACAGAAACCAACTATGCTGTGTTCATTTTAAATTCACACTGTCAAAGGGGCATACTGTGTGTGTATCATTATGGAAGACCTTATTTTGATCCTTGTTATTTGTATGCTTTCTTAATGTTTGAATAAGTAAATCCAAAGGAAATTGTCTACAACTCTTACCCAGTATGACGTGGATATCGTTTTTATGAAATTAAAGATTGGGCTGCCAAATGTAATAATGTGATTATCATAGCATGTTTGGACACCTGATGAACAACACAGTACCAGAAGACACTTTTTAAAACTTTGCACTATACAGTGCAAACTGAACATATTAAGAACAGGATACTGACAGATCTGACAGGGTAGATGATAAGGTGAAACATCAAATGTTTTCTAATATGAATTCAAGCCAATGCATCGCCTAAAGCTATTAATATTTTTTTATCAATGACCTGAAAATGAGGAAAAATAATTACTGCTGAGGATAGTGGCAGCATTTGCCATAATGATTAGGAAAGGACAAAGCAAGGTGGTTTCATTCGAGTAATGTATATGTTAACATAGCAAAGTGTGCTGTAATGTAGAACAAGGAATGTCACACTAAGAAATGGACACTGTATCCTGAGTCTAGTTTCTCAGGAAGAGATTTAAGAGTCAGAGTGAGGAAACAGGTTAAATTGCATGCCATGGCAAAAAAGAAAAAAAAAAGGACTAAGGCACTCCTTGGTATAGAAGCAACAAGCCAAGGGCAGAGCATGGTGCAGGAGGGTGATTATGTGTCTATGTAACACATTGGTGGAAGGATGCTGGAATATTGGATTATGTTTTTCTGTCACTGTCAGGGGGAAAAGATAGCCAAAAGCTGAGGAGACACAGAAAAGACAGAGAATTTATTCTGAAAACGGGAAAAGTGTTTTGAAATGAGAAACTTTATTTATCCAGAAGCTGATTGAGAACTGACCTGAATTACCTTCCTGGAAGATGAATCCAGATGTAATCTGTCAGAGTAAGTCATAACAGCACTAAAGTCTGGCATGTGAAGCCAGGTAAATTTAAACTAGGAACATGGCAAAAGATTTAGCAATCAGTGTAGTTATATAGAACAACAAATTAGCAAAGGAAAAGGAAATGTACCAACTCTTCTGGATAAAGGCAAGATGAGTCTCTGCATTAAATAGAATAGGTTATTTGGGTTAATAAAAGAAAATTAAAAGAAAATAAATTTTCTGATATGTATAGGAGGTCAGTCTATATGATCTATTTGGCCCTTTCAGGCTCTAATGTGCTGAAATATTTGAATTATTTTATTTTTCATACAGACAAATTATGAAGTTTTCTGTGTTTCTCCACTGGGGAAAAAACATTTTCCAGGTAGCTGTACAGGACAGTGCTAGTTCACAGAAACTAAAGACAGATAAAATGATAATCATTACCAGCCTTCCAGATGTACTATATTTTACAAAGGGGGCTAAACAATGACTAGGTAATTGGTGACTGCTGTTTATTGCAATAATCATCACTGTCATCTTCCTTCTCCTCCTCTCACATTGTATCTACCTGTTGTCTTTCACTTTATATTTGGATTAAGTGAGACAGGAATTTTTTTTTACTAAAATGCAGGCTTGATCTCTGTCTGGAAGCTCTTACTATTACTAAGGTATAAATAAGTACATAATAATAGAGGAGAAAATTAGGTGTGAGGCTTCTTCTATACATTGCCTTAGATGTTACTTCTTTTCCAGTGCTTGATGCTGCAGACAGCAAATGAATGATCTAAAAGTACCATTATATGTTTGAGCCACAGAAACCTATTCAGCTCACAATTTTTTGAAGTCCCCAGTTTATCTTAATATGATTTATGGTTTGCTTGGCACTTTCTAGGAATACCTGTGCTCTCTAAATTTTGTCATTTGTAGCATTTATGTAATAACATAAACTGCAATAAAGTGTGGTAATATATCATAATGTCCTGTCAAAAGGGAAAAGTGGCAGTAATGATGCTTATAATAACAATAATTATGTCAAAAGTTTAGTTTCCCCTTCTCAAAGCATAAAGAGCTGTATGAGAAAGCAGAACTTCTGTGACATCTTCCAGCTTTACAAGCCACTGCAATTTAGTGATTTTTTTTTTTTCCAATATAAAAATGCAGCATATTTTTCCACTGTTAAGTAGACTTTCCCCTAGTTCTCTGCAACCTATCTGCTGTATGAAGGGGGTTTAATTGGGTGTATATCAGCTTGTATGTTCACCTATCCCACTTTCCATCCTCCAGGGATTGAATTTAACCCTTTACTGCAAAGGATTTGTGATTTCAAAAATGTAAAGTCCCAGTACTTTTCAGAGAATCACAGAATGTTAGGGGTTGAAAGGGACCTCGAAAAAATCATAAGTCCAACCCCCCTGCCAGAGCAGGACAAAACTAGAGCAGATCACACAGAAATGCATCCAGACAGGTCTTAAAAGTCTCCGGGGAAGGAGACTCCACAATATCTCTGGGGAGCCTATTCCAATGCTCTACAACTCTTACAGTAAAGAAATTCTTCCTCACGTTGAGGTGGAACTTCTTGTACTCTAACTTGAATCCATTGCCCCTCATCCTGTCACAATACACAAGTGAAAAGACATTGACCCTGCCTTCTTGATGCCCAGCCCTTATGTATTTATAGACATTAATTAGATGTCCTCTCAGTCTTCTCCTCTCCAGACTAAAAAGGCCCAGGTCTCTCAGCCTTTCCTTGTAAGGCAGGTGTTCCAGCCCCTTAATCATTCTTGCAGCCCTACTTTTGTCTGTGAAGTGATAGTTTATCAGCATTCTTTCTCACCAACCAGTGTAGTTTAAAGACCTAATTTTTTTGTATCTAATGAATGACTAAATGAAGTCATATGCCTTCTTTAGCTGAACGGTCAAGCAGCCTGCAATTCCACTCATTTTGTGTTTTCTTCATGAAACATTTCATTGATGCAGACTCCCTCATTTGTTACCTCTCTGAGGAAGGGTCAGCTGTTAAAGATCTCAGATTTCCTGTTGTCCCACAGATGCCTTTCTGTGGGCTTCTGAAAGAGGATAGTAGACATGCTTCTTTTTCTGTCTCACTGATAGGTCCAAAGTTATTTCCTCCATTATCTTTTAAAGGAGTCTCAGAGGGACATAGAGTTTGAGTCAGAAGCTATTGGTGTGTTTTCTGACTAAATGGTTTAGTAGAATCTCAACATTTTTTCCATTCTTTTGCTCCATGCAGTGAGTCTAGTATTTGTATTTTCTCAAAATCACATTAAAGGCTCTGGTAGGTGGAAAATAGCCAGTCTAGTTTAATGTAGATTAAATGCACTTACAGATATCAGATAGTTAAGAAAACAACAAGCCTCCATACTTAAACTTATTTACAGTGTACAATATAGCCTGATATTTATGGTATACTGTATCTCCACTTTTTTTTGTTTGTTTGTTTTTTGTTTGTGGTTTTTGTTGTTTTGTTGTTGTTGTTGTTGGTTTTTTTGTATAGTAGACCATGAGCCTCATGATTTTGTGCAGTTTAGTCCATGGCTCATAATTATTCATGGTAGATATGAATACCTTGCCAACATTATTAACCAGACTATTGCATTCTAAATATTCTAGACTGTGTCTTGACAGACCATCTGATGTAAGGCAAAGTGCTGGCTAGGGCTCCTCACCATGTAGTCTAGCACCTCTACAGACAAGGTTGTGGTTCACATGTGGGGTACACCCAAGTTTCATTTGCAGAGAGGATGAGGAAGCAGCTTGGTCCTTTTATTTCCCATTTCCCCTGTGAACTCCAGGGCACACCCAAGAAGAGGGAATAGGAAACCATGCCCAGACACGATAGGATTGACAGAAGCTCTCATGGCATATAGTTGTATATCAATGGACAAGAATATAGTAGCTCATAAAGTACAGCATTGACTACAGCATTTTCTCTCAGGCCTGGAGCTTAGCTCTTCCCAGCTGGTCTCATTTCAATTTAATGTCTAGCATGTATAAAGCTCTGTATTGCAAAAATATTATAGTCTTGATGATAAAAAAAAAAAATAAATTTTGAGTAGTCAACAGTTTATTTAATTTTAGTGATTTTCAACATTTTGGGTAACATGAAACAAAACCAGGGACAGCGTAGTGAAAGCTACAGGGTTGTCTTCATGATCAGGCTGTTAAGAGTGAGAATGTGACTTTGAGGCCAGTACTTGTCAGCATGCAAAATTAATCTTTTTATTATAAAATAAAAATTCAGAGCAAAGCATAATTTAAAAACAAATATGATATATGATGGTATTAAAACTGAAAAGAGGAATAGAGCACTTCTCGAAATATATATGTATACATATATAGATAGAAAGAGAGTTTATGTGTATAGTCTTTTTAGTGAAGAATCTGTCAATCCATGCCATGTTATTAATTATAAATAGACTTAACCAAAGGATGTATGTTGTGTCTAGTTTTAAAAGCATATGAGGTTCAGATATTTATGGGCAGAAGTTTCCACAGTCTGTGTGAGCAAGACAAAGCACTTTCAAACTGGGACTTGACACTTGCGATATGCATGTATGTCTCAGTTACACAGTAGTCAGAGGGGGTAGGCATGCAGAGAGAGAATATTTTATAAGTTGATATCAGTAAACTTCAAAAGCAGTCCCAGTGATGGAAGGGAAAGCCATTCATAAGGTACAGTGAGCAAGAGCACACCTTTAAAAGCTTGGCAAGCAAAAGCCAGAATGTGATAGATGCTGTAATTCAGAACCAGAGGCCAATGCAGCACAGATAGAGCTGGAGTGATGTACTGCCTGTTTGTGCTGCCAAGGTCTCTGTGAACAAGATGAAGTTTGAAGATCACGTTTCTAGGAGATAGTTCAGCAATCAGTTCTGGATCTTAGGCCAGATTAAACTGCCAAATAAGTAAGTGGTCTCTCAAACTGTTTTAATTTGAGTTTATTCTGTGCAGGACCTTAATGTAATTCAATTTATATTTTTATTTTATGTTCTTACTGCATGCACAAGCTCTTTTTTGCCCCTTGAAAACACTTATTATGAAAGATTGTTTTCCTGAATGTCCCCCAGGGCAAGTTACAGGTTGATTTAAAGGCATATGAATAAGAAGAACACACTCCAGAAGAAAGGCTAGTTATGCACAGTGCAGGGAGTGAATCAGGTAAACATCTCATTACGTGACATTACCAATAGCAGAAAGTCACCAAAGAGCAAGGTTTCCTAAAGTTTCTAAATAAAATGAGTGTGTTCCAGCTGGAAATTTTCCTACAGATGTTAGAGGAAATAACAAAACATGTCAGACATTTCCAGGGTTGGTCACTGCAGTCCAATAGGGATCTTGGTATCAATCATCTCCAGGAGAATGGATTCAAATCACTCTTTTGCAGGGATATTTGTTTACCTGCTAGAAGATTCTTAGTGCAGTAGCTTCATTTTTGCTTTGGGTCTGGGCATTCTATATGGCACTGAGTATAGACAGAGGGTCATCATCTTTAAGGACAATATCCTTCTTCTGTGAAGAAACCCAGATGGATGAATAAAATTACATGAATTTTCATAAAAAATACTTCATATGGCACTACTGGGAAGATTTTGTTCATTCATTTGGTGGGTTTTTTTGTGATTTGTTTTTGTTTCATCCAGATTCTCAGTTGTACTCAAGGCAGAATTCATTTAATCTAATTGTGTTTGGTGACATCATGATACAAGTGGAACAAATCAACAAGAGATTCATCCCTTCTAAGGCTGGTGGGATGAATCATGCTCTGGAGGTGTTTGTCTCTCTTCCCTGAATAGAGAGGCAGCTGAGATAATTGGCTTAGACTAGATGCCTAATTTTTAAATGGTTAATGTTAGATGAGGTGAATCTTACCTTAAGAGGGTGTTTTTTGAGGGCAGTAAGTGTGTATACAAATGTAATTAGTAATGCCATTATGAAAGTCCTCCATTTAATCAGAGAGATTCAAATGTGGTGCTTTTCAATGATAATCAGGATTCAAAATCAAATACTATTTTAGCATGCCAAATATTCATTGCAGAAAAGTATGGACAGGGATCTGGTGGCTTTTCTTTCAACATCTTGTTTACAGATGAAAGGATTCTTGTGTTCTACTGTTCCACTTCATTCTGTGGTACCTTAACAGTAGCCATCAGTCGGTCTCCCATGCTGCAGTGTGATATCCAGCACTGTTTTACAGTTCCAAAACTGCAATTTTGAGGACAGTAGATTGCTATATTCTGCAGTTATGTTAGAAAAGGTGCTCCAGTATTAGGAGTGAAATGACTCATTCACCCTATGTTCAAGTTAATGCACTGAAGTGGCTGCTGTAAGAAAGGTATAGTCTGAGGGCATTTTGAGGAAAATAGATAACTGAGTAACTTTCACTGAAAACAACCTAAAATTCATAACACTACCAAATATTTCCAAGCGTTAGGCTAGTACCCAAGAGGGTTCTAATTTGCCCATATTCCACAATGTAAACAGTATATCAACTGATGAGAATACCTCTACTAAGCTTTCCATCCATTTATTTTACTGAGGGCAAATCAAGTACATACATACTTAAGAACTAAGAAGGCATTCATTTTTCTTTTGATTCAATTTATTCAATTTATTCTATTACTGAATAGTGCCAAAGGTAATTTTGAAGTGATCAGGTTAAAATTTATGTGAGCTAAAACAAAGAGGTGGCTTAATTGAATAAGCACACTTAACTCATTAACCCTGTGCCACTGGGACTAATCAGTATGAGCCCAGGGCTGCTAATAATCACAAAGGTAGCAAAGTTCTGCTTCTCGCTTTTGCACAGAAAAGAGAGGGGTAGAAACAGGCAAAGGGAAAATAGAGGTGGTCTTTAAGTATTCCTGTAGTAAGAAGGGAACAACATGAAATTATTAGTGCTTGGTTTTCCAACAGAAAATCCTGCATTATTATAAAGCTGTTTTTCCCTCCCACTCTGAAGAAGTTAATAGCTAGTAAGTGGAGCAGACAGCTGGTGCTTTCATTGTTATGAGTTATGGGAATGTGAGAATGGTTGGGTAGTTTCAAACAAGAATGAAGAAATACAGTAGATCAAAGACCTGTGACCCCACATGACCTGGATTAATATAAAAAGGCACTGGAATAGGCTGGTGTGACAGGAGTCTCAGTTTCCATCATTGCTTAGGATGCAAGGAGGTGAGGGCTGAAAGGAGTGGTGGGGTCATCTGTAAATATTTGGAATTCTCAAAGTGGTGTTTAGTGGACTGGGAATAGGTCATATCTACTCATTTAAGTGCCAGTGGGACCAAATCGGTTCTTAATCCTCTCAATATAAAGAAGGCTTTACACAGATCATCCCCTCTACTAAAGATGGAGGCATTCCATGAAACATTTTGTAACATCTACAAAGCTGAAAAAAGGGCTTCATCTCAGTGGTATAAGGTTCATATGTTGCAAAACAGTTTGGGAGCACTGAGAGGAAAGGTGTTATTTAAAGGATACATTTGAATATCTGCTACAGTCAGAGGAGTATTTGGTGTATGTAAGGATGCTTAATGCTTATGATACAATCTTTATCTTCTTGCTGTGCTAGGTCCTGAATGAAACCAGTGCTCACATGAACAGTCTCTGGCTTAAGCTAGATCTAGTCAAGATGTTAACAGTGCTACTGGAAAGAAAGAGATACTTGCCAATGTCACAGCACTCTAGTCAGGTTAAAGGTTCTACTGAATTCTTAGAAGCCTTGATAACACATGCGCTCAGGACCTCCATGTGTGTGCTGCACATAGGAATATATTGGATGAATCCTAGGTGAAAAAACCCTAATGCCTTATCACCAAATCCATTGAAATCCTAAATTCTCTGATGAGTAGTACTGATTGTTAATTTACTAATTACACACTTTAGCACATATCATTTGATTGAATCAAATAATTCAACTGAATGATGCTGTTCCTCAGAAAGAAGTAGCTTTGACAAACAATTTGACTTGAAAATAATTTGGGACAAGGTTTTAAAGTAGATCATGTTCCATATTTTCTAAAAGAGAGATTGTAGGTTTCCTGAATCTGTGCTTAGAATAAGAATTATAGAATTATTTTGTATCAAGACTAATTGAACATTTTAGATATGGGGGGGGGGGGGGAAGTACTTTGTTGAATAAATTAATTTTTTCCAGATTTTTAAGAGAAAAAAAAAATCATTATTTTTACCTTTCATCTGGAGTCATGATTGCAAAATAACCACTGAAATCCAGAGTTACAATACTGGTGAGTCACCAGAGATTGCCTGTCCAAGATCATGGCCAACGTACAGTCAGCTATGCCTATACCATCCCTAATTGTGATTTTGGTATTGAGGTACTGAAAGACCTCAGTAAGGAAATCTGTAAACCATGAGTGTGTTACCTGTTATGGCATAACATCAGATTGATGTTTATCGTGTTTGGAGGTTTTGTCCTAACTTCAAGCTCCGTCTTCACTGTTGCAAAAGAAGCTGTTTACTTCTTTTCCATCTCTATTTCTGGAATTACAGCTAATCTAGGTTGAGAGAGGGTCAATTTATCAGCAAGGATGCTGTTGCTGCTACTATTACTGCTGCTGAAGTGCAAGAAAAGGACAGTCTGGCAACTGGTGTTTCCGGATGCTGGGGTGGGATGTTTGCCTTAGGTGGCACATATCCTATAAATCACAATGCCTTGTGATTGCTTTAAACTAGAAACTAAAGATGAACTGAATTAAGGAGTAAACCAAATGCATTTTGTTCCACCTCTGCCCTCTCTTACTTAAACAAACTTGTTTCCTTCAAACTTTCTTTTGGGTAAAAATTGCTTCAGTCTGCCTGTGTGCTCCTGAAGTCTACATAATTTGGTGTACTTCCAAAGCTTAAGAAGCATGACCAATCCCAAGTATAATCAAAGAATTAATTTCTGTGGCTTACATAGGGTATACACCCCAGAAGATGATCTCTTTGCAATGACATCAAAGTATTAATTTTTGCTTAGATAACAATTCTTCATGCCATAAAAATATTCAGGAATGAAAAATAATTCCCTATCTAACTTAAGTCTGATTATTCACAGCTTTCAGTTGGCAGAACACGGGCATGATTAAATACAGCTTTTCCTGCACTGAGCACGACCTTCCATGACAGAATTGCACCTTTGACATAATGGACGAGGAATAGCAAGGGTAAGACTGATGAGTTCAGAAAACAGAGATCACTTGATGAGTTGCCTATGAGTTCCCATCCTGTCTTCTAAGATTTGTCACAAATGACATCATTTTCAAAATGGAATTTTGTTCTGTTCCCAGTGACTTACTACTAAAGATAGTTAAATGATAATATTTTCAGATATTACTTGAGATAACACAGCACCAAGAAAGGGACATAGATTACAGCAGGGAGCCATGATAATTTCAAAAGGTTTTCAGGAAGCTGCATTTCTTAGAGTGGTTAAATTTATATATGTTTTATCTGATTAGAAGCAGAACTGAAGTGTCTTGGACACTTCAGTACTCCATATTCTTAAGAATGACTGACAGGGTAGAAATAAAGCCAAATTTAAAGGGAAAAAAGCAACCAGATTTTAAATTTTCTATGGAACATGTATGTATAGTGCCCTTAATGATCATTAGCAACTGAAAATACAGAATGTGATAATTCCCTATTCACTAGAAAATGCACATTACCGACAAGTTAAGAGACAGATCTAAATGAATTAATGCATGTCTGCAAAACAAGTCCAGATAGATACAGTTGCATTTTAAAATTTTAAAGGAACACATACCATTATTTATTTAGTACTTTAATATTGAAAAATGCCAAGTACATCCTTCAATAAAACTATTTTTTACTTTAAGACTGGCATGTTTAAAGAGACTCAGCTGTGGCCAGTGTCAGTAAATGTGCTAATAGGATGTTTGACAGCTCTTGTGGAACATTTTCAGGGCAGCTACATTACTGGTTCATGAAGCATTCCCTCAAATATTATGAGTGACAACAAACCTGGAAATAGTGTAAGAAAGGTACTTCCAATCTCTGAAGACAGCTCAAGTTTGAGTTCTCCAACACCAGACCATTATGCAATCAACCATCACTCCATCTGTACTGTAACTACGTGTCACAGAACTGCATTGTCTTCCTGGAAAGAGAGACACATTGCTTCTTAGGACCAAAATAAACTGCCTTGAAACTGTAGGATGTTTGTTTTGTAGCTGGCATATGTTAAGCCAGCACCCAGTAGGTTAATAGTTTTCCTTAGTTTATGTGCCTTTAGGTTAAACTGGACTTATTGAACAGAATACCCAGAGGTCAAATTTGAGTTAGTTCCTTAATTTTCATCAATTCATTCTAATATTCAAGTGGTAACAGACTGTACTGAGCTTTCAGGGGAACTGCAGGCATGCTGTTCTGCAGTTGTTCTTAATGTTGGCTGAATCTCTGTCATTTAATCTTTGCTAAGGAAACCCAGGTTGGTGCTTTGTGCTTCTTCAGTACTTATTTTCATCTCCTACCCTTCTGCTTTCCTTGCAAAAAAACTTTTTAAAGCTATACAACCCAACTGGTTTGTGAGTTTGTAATGGGAAAATGTTTCCCTGAAATGGGATGCCAGAATTGCAGCACTAAAGCAAGCCCTGAATTGGTGTTCTGTGACAGTTTAGCACCCTAAGGCAGCTTTAGGAGGATTTGTGCCACCTATCAGTCAACATTAGACAAGTGCCTTTAGGCACTTTACTAAGGCAACTATCCTGGGGGTTGAGTCCATTTATGTTAGATTCCCTATAGAGTTGGTCAGAGACCAAGACACCTTAGGATGTGGTGAAGCCTCTGGATGAAGTTACCCTGCTCAGTGTGCTATAGTGCCTTAGTGCTTCAGCTGTGCACCAAAGAGGGGGAATCACAGCTTACTTCCAGGGCAGGCTGTAGTGTAGATCTCAAAACTGGACATGAGCTGGTCAGTCTCAGGAACAAAGAATACTCTTGAAATTCTGCAGTTCAAGTGCATATTTACATTTTTCTGCCTCCTTCCACTTCCATCTTCCCTTTCAGCATTCAAGACCAAGGGTCTTTACAGAAACATCTCTGCTCTCTTTGTCTTACACTAGTCACTTTTGACCACCACCGTAATAGTGGGAGAGATAGAGACTCTGTGTAGTGCTATGGTCTGTCCTTATGGCAGATATATTTGCCCTTGAGAAAGTACTAAAGCACAAAAGTCACTCACAGAATCAAACATAATAGAGTGGTTGAGGTTGGCAAGGACCTCTAGAGACCAGTTAGTCTAAACCCCATCTCAGAGCAAGGTCAACTAGAACAGGTTGCCTAGGACCATGTCCATTTGCAATTTTAATACTTCCAAGGATGGAGACTCCACCTCCCCTCTGGGTAACTTGTTCCAGTGTTTGAACACTCTCAAGGTAGAAAAGCTGCATTGTAATTTGTGCATAGGATTTTCACCATATTATCCTCACTCAGTTTCCCAGAAGATGTTTCTACAGGCAATAATGCACATAAGAATGAATTTAGCCTCAGGTTTGTCCATAAGTCCTTTGCATACAGCTTTAAAAACATAGTTCTTTTTGACTGGGTTTGAATACTTGTTCTGGATCCTGTTAATTGGTGGCTCATCAACTAACCATTTTAAGCAACTAAGTTGGACAGAGTGTTTGTATTATGCGCAGAGTAGAAAAGGGGCAGCTGATAAGTCATAGTTATTACTTTGCTAGTATATTTTTGGGGGTACTAGCAGAATACCACTGGCAGATACTCTCAGGTCTGGAGCTAATTCAGCCCTTGAAGGATCTCATGTTTTGGCAAGAAAGCCACTTACTTTATAGCTATAAAGATAAGATGGAGAAGGTACAAGCTTTTGTAATGTAGCTTTCTTTCTTCCCTACAGAAACAAAGATTAAGATCCTCAATTTATTTTTTTATTTCCTATTCCATGTGCTCTTGATTTTTCAATGCCAGCAACGCATTGGACAGTGTATAAATTCTAAATTCAGTGTGGGCAATCTCTTAAAAAGGAAAAAAATATAAAAACCTGAGACCAAGAGTTGGTTATTTGTATTAAGGGACAGTATGCCTGTGTGCTTTTGTGTTGAAGGCTGAGAAGGAGGTTATTGTGTGGGATCAGGGCCAAGGGTGTGGTGTCGAGCTCTGGCAAGGTTAAATAAGGAGAGAAATGGTTCTCAGCCTAGAGGATAGGTGTGTGCTGCAGGTTTCTGAGAAGCTGTTTGGCATTACTTGGAGGGAGATTTTGAGCCATTTCAGGTTGGCAGAGTTTTAGTTCAGGAAAGGAATGGAGACAATTGGTAAATGAGTTTGTGGGCGAATAGATGATATACGGGTGGTAAAAGGGCAATAGTAGACAGGTTGGAAGAAGATTGATTGACTAGGGTTTCTTAGAAAAAATGGTAAGGGCCATGGCAGATTAATTACTGTTTTCTCACACCCTTTTTCATTCTCAAGCAACCATTTGCTCCCCTGCCATTTTCATATCCACTTCCTACCTTTCTTTGAGAAAAGAAAGAAAAGAGTATCCAAAGGAAGTTATAAGATTTGTTTGAGAAATAAACATGTCTGTTATTTAATAATCTACTTTAACATCATGTATGTTCCATAGACAGAGAAGAACAGCACAGTCCATGGAATCAAGTATGATTTGCAGCCACCTTAGGGTCATGTCTTCCAAGGGTTCTATTACTTTCAGAGAACAATTAAGATGTTTTAAAGATTGCCTGGCTCTTTATTCTTCCAGTAAATTGCTGAAAGGTTCATGTAAGGCTTCATGTATACGTCTTCTGTTTTATACTAATGCTTCCCTAAATATCACTGTAAAAATACAGTACATATATGTGTACATATTTTCCTTAATAAAAGCAGAGGTACATTTTAGACAATTCTTCTTGTAATTGTAAAGGACCTGGAACATGGTTTGATTTAGTCTTTTTTTTTTTTTACTATCCAAAGCCTGATACAAATGAATTGTTAGATATTCAGGTTAATTTTAAATGCATGACACTGATGTAACATATCAAAAGAAGCTAGTGGAGGACTGCGCTTTCATAGAAAAGACCTTAAATATCTTAGAACTCACATAGTCGTCTTTACAGTGACCTTCTACTTTATCTTACAGAGATGTAGGAATAGAGAGTGTGGAGCCAACTAGGATGAGAAATAATTTCTTAGCATATGAAAACTTTTTAAATCATTATAATTAATTACCCTTCAGATTAGCTGTGGCTATACTGACAGGAAAAGCCATAATTTCTTTTTCTGGACCTTACACTTTGTCACTTC
>JAAGNO010004462.1:55387-73228 GCA_033439905.1 Ceryle rudis | reverse complement strand
TAATTTTTAATTCTTCTACTATTAAAATTACTAAGATCCCAAAACACAAAATTATCACTAAATAGTACACTTAAGTTTTTATTTACAAAATACAGAAATGGAACATTTTGACAATAATTGTACCTTTTTTTTTCTCAGAGGTTGAAATAATTCAAAAATAATTCCTCACAAATCTCTTCATTTCCCACACATACAGAGACTACATAGAGGCCTCTTCTGAGATACTCTTAGACCAGCATGAGACATAGAGCTTTTCTGCGCTGTCTTCTAAAAATCTGGACCATGACCTTCAAGTATTCACCATTTTACCATTGTGCTATGCAATTCCAAACAGGTTCTTATGTTGTCCCATCACTGCAGTATCTGAAAGTCCCAGAGCAGTGCATTAAGCAACATGACTGACATTGTCATATGTGGTTTGTTCTTCCATTCTTTCCCCTGAGGGAGAAACGAGGTGTGCTGTTTTGTTTTGGTGTGTCATTTTCACACATCCATCATCATGTAATATTCCTCCTCCTATTAGCTAACACAACAGCAGCTTTTGTCCTGGGAGAAACAAACTTCCCATGAAACTGGTACAGCTCCTGAAAGGATCCCTTAAAACAGGTCACCTTCATTATCCCTCACTTTCCAGTCATGCTTGTCTCAACAGCACCCCTCTGTTAGCAGGAAATAATACTGAAGTCATGCCAGAAGCTGGCACATTCAGGTGGCATGGCTTTGCAGTGCTGAAAACCACCAGGCTGATCTAATGAGAATTCACCATGGAGGTGACCATACAAGATGTTCACTAGAAGCTCTGTGCCTTGGTTGCTATTGAATTGGCTAAATAATGAGAAGGGCAGCCATTCTACCCCACGTCTGCAGTGGTAGCATCAGCATTATTGCATCTGCCTCACTTCAGACACTTGCAGTGCTGCATCTCATTTGAGGTTAAAGTAATACCACTGCTATTCATCTGGATCACAGGTACATGCACTTTTACCAACACAAACAGACACTGAAATGGCCTGTGAAGCAATTATTGACCCTTGGGGAAGAAAAGAGAGAAAGAGGCCTTACTGGGTTTGTTTCTTTTTTCATTATATATTACAGCTTTCCAGTGACTTCCTTTCTCTGGAAAAGGACCTAATGAAATTCCTGGCTGAGTCTTTCACAGTGCAGTAACAGTATGTCTAGGGTTTTTTTTTCTTTTCTTTCATGCACACAAAGTAAATGAGAGAGATGAAAATGTTTTTTCCTTGTTAGGACATTGACACAAATAGAGCCTTACCCAATATTCCCTCTGACATTAATGACACTGTTCATGGATTAAGGGTGTTATAATAATTTATTGTGAATATAACAGCAGCTGTTTTACATTCTCCACCAACATCTCATTCAGAGGCATCAGAGAAACATAGAGTGAAAGATCTGGTCTTGTCTGTGTTTTCAAGTAAGGCATGAGACTGGAAGCAGAGAGGCAGAGATGTGAAGTGATTTCCTAAAGACACCAAGAAGGTCAGTGGAAAGCTGGGACTAGTCTCCATGTCTTCTCTTGGCCAGGTTGCTGTCCTGTGTAATATAGCAAAAAAGGGGTCAGACCTGGACCTCAGAGAGTTGTGGGAAATGAGAATGGAAGGGTGAGAAGCAAATCATCATGCATGGTATTTTCAAATTCAAATAAGAGTATATAACTGTGTGTGGTTTCTTAAGAAGGTGACACAGATAAATAAGACAGTTCTGCATTAGGCAAAATGCCCACGCTGAAACTCGCAAACTGCACAAACCTGGTCTCACCTCAGGTTTTGTTATTATCTCAGAATCAGCTTGGATCAGTGTAGGAAACTCAATATTTCTTGTCTTAGATGCAGCCAGGGCACAATTTCTAAGAAAACTGCACAGAGCATGGTTAATTTTAGTAGAAAAATAATAACTTTGTTCTGTGCCTATAAATGACAGATTTTCTGCATTTAGAAATTACAATGTTAAGTAGAAATGAAGAAAAAAAGGAGAAGTGATTAATAGAGTAAATGTCTAGAGGCTATTCTGGGCAAACAGTTGAGGCAGTAACAAATACATTGATCTTTTCCCTACAAAAACAGGCTACCTTGATACTGGAGAGACTGCAGTGTTGTCAGAGATGTTTTGACCAAGTATCTGATCTGTCATGTGAGGAGTGAAGAATGCTGGAGTCAGGCTCAACAGATTATGTATCAGCCTTCCTGTGCTTGTTGCTTCTTGCACCTGGGACTTTGCCAGGGAGGGAAGGAATGAAAAGATCTTCCCTTGTTATGGGCATTTCATAAATGAGGGAACCTTGCTCTGGGTGTGGTTGAGAGAAGACTTGCAGTTGCCCTTTGTTAAACAGTGTTTGGAGCAGGAAACATTCCTATTGGTTTCAGCATGCTGTGGTTCATGGCTGAAGGGAAATCTTAGGAAGTTTAGTTGGCAGAATTAGTACCTCCAGGATGAGATGTTATTTCTTCCTCTTAGTAGAAAACAGACTAAATCTGAGATGCATACTTGTTACAGTGATTAGCTTGCATGCTTCTGCTTCTACATTTCAGCAAAGAGTTACATGCTCCAGTCAGTGCTGTCTGTATGGAAGCACTGGTGTGTGCTCAGCACCTATTTAGTTTTATAGGACATCTGGAACTGGCATCTGAGGTATACATAAGAAACTTCTCTAGTGGAGAAAAGTCTGACACAGGCTGACTAAGCTTGTCCTGTCAGACTTCTGAATTCTGCTAGGTTTCATCCACAGGTGTGTTTGTGGTACAGAGCACTGCCCCGATCTCTGAACCCCAAGTCCCTGTCTGTGGTGACTGAATCTTAAATCCTTCTAAACTCAGATTAAAAGAAGAGCATGAAGCAGGGAAAGGGGAGAAGAAAGGGAAGAAACCTAAATAAAAGTTTCTAGCGCAATCTTGTGACCAAAAGGTGTAAGGTAATACCATGATCTATGAACAAGAGCCTACTGAGAGAGAAATCTTGGCCTCTCTGGAGTCAGAGACAAAATTTGCAATGACTGCAACAGAATTTGGGATTTTTCCCTCTCATCCTTCAGTGCACCAATATGATCTTCAGGATAGAATAGATCAGAAGTCTAACATCAGGTATTCCTAGTTATACTCAAATAAAGGCCCACTAAATAAATCCCTCGCAGTACTTCTGCTGGAAAAAAAAATCCAGCACATAGATTGTATTTTCAAAATGATAGCCCTACAGCAGAAAAGTCCCTGAACATTTTTTTTCCTGATTTTTAGTAAGTTAAGGATGAGAGGACTGTTGGGGAAGGATGGGGTGGGGAGCTGCTTGCATGCATCAATAAGCAAGCTTCTTGTGTCCACTTTGTTTAGGAATTTATTGTTGTAAGTCCAGTCCTACAAGACTCAAGTGAATGGAGTGTCATTATTGTGATTTCTGTGGGAGCAACTTTAGCCGTTGACTTGATTAAAGATGGTTTGAGTAAAAGTAGTCTTCCTGGACTACCACATGCTCATAGCATGTAACACATGAAATAGTGTGTTTAGACCTTTACTGGAGAAATAGTAGCAATGTATATTGGAACATTTTACAGCTGCTAATATAATCATTTTATTTGTAACTGTAATAAATTTGCTTGTTAAAATGGTGTTGTTTTGAACTATATTGCTGACAGAAATGGGGACAATACGAATATGTTAGCAATTAAAAAGTATGATTTTTTATTTAAATAAAGCAGAAAAGAGTTAATATTTAATTTTAATTTTTTTGACAAGCAAGTGTATAGGATTTTTTCATGTCTGTAAGACATGAGGCATCTGCAAAGTATGACAGTAAAACAGTTATCATTTCTCATATATTTTAATTGGATTCAGTGCTGTTGATTTAAAGTAGTGTATTTTTGTGTCTCATTAAAAGATGAAAGAGACTATGAAAGCTGCCTCTTTACTTTAAAATAAATACTTCCTGGACATGCCTTTTTAGGTAGAGCAGCACAGCGAAATAAACATGACTGAACTGAGTTTTTCAGAGAAAAACAAATCTTTCCTACAATTTAGTATTGCATTGCAATGGGTAAGTCCAACCATGTAAATTTTGGGGACAGGTATGAGTTACGCTTGCAATTGCACAGTTTGTCAAATCACAAATATGACCTCTTCAATGCAACTGAACAAAGCAGTGCCTGATAAAGAGCTCTCAGGCAGGATCTCTATGCTGTACTCCCTGCTGAGTACTGCCATCATAAGGTGTGGCATATAGGTTGCCTTTCTGGCTAGGCGTAAAGAGCATCGACTGGAACGAGCAGAGGATATTCCAAACATACTTGTCCTTTGTCTGGTTTTGTAAGTAAAAAAAAGTCCACAAAGGACTATGTTCTGGTTTGAGCTTCAACAGCACTAATTCTGTTCAGTGATTTTACTTTTCAGCTCAGCCTCTTCTAACTAACTGCACTTTCTGAAGTTAATGGCATATTTTCACAGACAGTGACTGCTTCTAGGAGTGATAATGCTTGGTGTTTAGAGTTACTACCAAGGATTTGTATGGAGAAAGTCTCTTTCTTATACTTGCTCCTGTGCAGACCAAGGTCACTGTTAAATCTCATCTACCATGGTGTAAGCAAAAGGCCGCACCAGTGGAAAGAAGCAGACAGGACAGGTGACCCTAATATAACCAGCGAGGTTTTCCATCCCATATATATCATATTCAGTATGAAGCTGAGGGATTGTGAGAGTCAAGTTCTCTTTTTTAATGGCTGGTGTCTGAGGAGGACTCTGTCCATTTTGCCTTTGATGCCAATCCTTGTGTTCCTGAATCCAGGTCCAGTCTGCTGCTGAGTCCAGTCTGGGACTTTCCCAGTGTCTACTCCACAGCATCAGTGTGACAGTGATGTAACTGTCATAATTATTGCCCAATGGGAGTGGGGGGTGTGGTATGATACTGGTTTTGTATATATTCCATTTTATTATTATTGTTTTCATTAAAGCTCTTCTAGATTTCCTAATCGTCTCTCTCCCTTATTTCCTTTCTTTTCCCCTTTAGAGAGCATCTGTTATAGGTCTAGTGGACAACCCTGAACCTAAACTTTGACAGACTGATTAGTGGCCGAGTCAAAGCAGAACATCTTTAAAACAGATTTACAATGGCATAAAGGCACAAACCCTTTTGCTTTGCTTTCTCACATATTTAATTTTCTGTGCCGAAAGCTGGAACACTGACACTGGGTTGTGCTTGGGCATTGGAAAGTCTCATTTCACTTACAGTTTTCTGACAATGTTTTACAGCCACACATGCACTCTGCCCACTTTCCAAACCTCATACATACAACCAGCTCTGAACCAAATGTTATGTGCTTGAAATTTTTCATGTCATGCTCAGGTGAATGGACTCTACAGGGATAAGTGTTGAGAGGCACCACTGTGCTACACTATCCAGCTGCAGTTTTGAGGAATATCTTGTGCCCAGACAGTTCAAAACATCACTACCCTCCTCCCATCTGCCCACAAAAGTCTAAGAGCCATGTCTACATTGTCTTTCTTCACGCCATGGGTCTGTAAGTATGGGAGGTTAGCAGTTGGGACAAACATAACCCTTCTTTGTTCTTTTACCCTTAGGGCTAACCCAAGGCTCAATGAAATTGATGGAAATATTCTCACCAATGTACATGAACTCTGGTTTAGGTCTTTCTATATCCACAGATGCATGACTTATTCTGGAAAGGTCACACCCATCTACCCCATCTTTCATAACAGCTTGCTGCATGGATCTGATGCATCAAAGACTGCACACAGAAACCTCATTTAACACTGATGACACCGAAGTCTGTAAATTTAGCAAAGTTTCCAGCAATGACATGGGTATGGAGTAGATTATTTAAACAGGATTTTCCACCCTTGATTTCCACTTGTCCATTTTTCTGGTAAACCCTGTGAACCAAACTGTTAATAGCCAGAAGCCTAGGAATTTGGCAGGTCTGAAAGAAGCTGGTGTGGGTAAGTCTGCATGGGCAGACCACACATTTGACATCTGTGTTTTGATCAGATCTGAACAAGAATTTTAATGAATCGGCACAGGTATTTGCCACCATTGGACAGTTATAATAAACATGCTGTGAAATGTTCATTCTTGAGCTTCTGTCATGTGGTAGTTTGGTGAAAAATGGGTTGATTTGTTGGGGAGGTTCTTCAGCCATCTTTCTGTAAAATTTGTTTAACTCTTTCTTTCTTTCTTTCTTTTACTTTTTCACTTCGACATAAATAGTTCTTATAGAATCTGCCCCTAAGAAGGGTGTCGTCTTCTTAACAACAGCAACACTGATAAGAGAATCAATTATTTTTATCTTTATTAATATTTTTTTATTTTTATTTATTCACTTCTAGGCTGGTGTAGCCCAAAGCAAGACAGCAGTCTTATTTTGTTAAACATTTTACAAACATTAAAAATATCCCCACACAATGGTTTAAAATCTTTGACTTATGTCTTGCTTAACAGCCTTATGACATTATGATGTGAATGTCTGTAGTGGCCCAGTCCACCTCCAAATAATTTTTTCAATTAAATGCCCCTTAGCAGAGGAGGCTCTGAAATCCTGGCAAGATGTTGGAGTGTTTCTTTTCCCTTTGGCTGCCCTGTGGAGCATCAAAGCATTTTTCCAGAATACTCCAGTGGACATAAGGAGTAATAAAGAAAAAACAAGGCCAAGAAAAGTCAAAGTTGAACATTTCCCCTATATTCTGAGGAGGGGAATTACCCCAAGCAGACCTGTTTCTGCATAGCCCAAGGGCCAACTTAGTCCTTAGACCCTGCTCTTGGTTCCACTTGTAAGAGGTATTTCCTATACATTCAGCTCTTTGGTGAAGGGCAGAGTCTGTACTAAGGGAGATGTAAAGGCCCTGGGGACATGACATTTTAGAGTAGTTTTGCTGGTAATGGTCATGGAACTTGTATGTTGAAATGTATACTATTGAAGTGACATGAGCTCATAAACTTACAAAAGACTAGATCATTCTGTAGTTCTCAGTTTGTGGTGAAGTACAAAGGAGAAAAGCAGAAGTAAGATATGGCCAAGTTTAACATACAGAAGAAAACAGTGAAGATGACACAAACAATTTTTTGCATGTCCAGAATGTAGAGAATGTTGTTCGCACATTTGGAGTTAATGGGCAGCATGGGGCTAACACAGTTTGGAATAAATGGGCAAAGTAAAATATACATGATCTGTTGGTTTCTCTGCACAGCAATTTCTTTGATGTTTGCTGTCATGTCTATTTATAAAATTTGTGCTCGCAGGTGGGACAACATGTGATACCTTTCCACCCTTACAGCATTTCAAGGATTTTGTCTCCTTATTAGATTTTCTTTAAAATTAAGAGAAATACAAGAAGAAAACCCTAGACCTTCAGGACCATTTGCAATGATCCTCTGTGCATGTTTTCATGCTGCAGGTTGATGATACAACTATACTTTCTATTCTGAATAAAATGTTAAGACTTTGTAAGAAAGAATTCAGAAGACAGTATTTTGATTGTCACTATCCCTAGACAGAAGAAGAAATCTTTTAACCCTATGCATTGGACTGTCCTATATGCTATCAATTACGAATATAAAATGTATTTGATATATGTTTTTATTGCTGTAGTTCTCAACAGCGTCAGAAGAAAAAGCGAAGAGTGGCAAAGGAATTGTTGTATGTAATTGTTTATAAAAAAAGGAATTAAATTAAACAACCAAGTAAGCCTCATCATTATTTTGAATAAGAGTCAAGAGGAAAGAAAGGTTAGGAAGAACTGAACCGGGAGAATGTCTTTGTGGAAATTAATAAAAAATAAGTAAAAGGCGTTTGAATATATCAAGGTGTGAGTACAAAATAGTAACAACAGTGCAAGGGAAAATAACCAAATAGTTTCACTAACAACATCATAGCAAGATACACACTTAATACTTAGGCCTTGAACATATAGGTCCTCTGGGAAATTACACACTGGAGTTACTGCCAATAATGCCCTCTTCTGGTGATGCTATTGCAGCTAAGTCGGCGTTTTAGTCATCTCAGGACCCTGCATTTTCAATGTGAAGGGTGAATTCAACTATAGTCAGGGAGAGACTTTTATCTGAGTTAAATGTCAAAAACCCCTTCCCTCCCCCCCCCCTTCCAAAGACTAGCTGTAGGTAAATTATTTTAATAAGGTAAGAGATACCACGGTACAGTTTTCTTTCTTTTTTTTTTCTTACCCCAAATAATGCTCTCTATGTCATCTGTATATTTATGATAGCTCAAAGACATGGGTGTGTGGATCTAATTAAAAATGTGAAAGGGTTTAGCAGCCTGCTGCTTCCCTGTGAGTCTCTTGTTGCCAACTCTTGGCAGCTCTGCTGTCACTGAGCCAAATGTTTAGTCTTCAGCTGAACTACTGCCAGTGAGCTGCACTGCATTCTGGGACCATAGAGCCTCGAGGTACTGTGTTAAACTATCTCACATAAGGATGTGCAGTGAGCTGGACTTCATATTCAATCACCCAAAAGAAAAGTGAAGGAGAAAGCCCACTTTTGCCTGGTGAGCCTCAACATCGTATAAGACACAATGACCAATTCCTTCAGGATTTTGCATCAGGGAAAACAAACAGTTTCTTGAGGTGGATCAACGCATGCATTTGTTTAATATGCCTATGCAGGAATGGCAGTAGTTATATTTAGCAAATGTAGTTTAAATCAGTCTGCTCTGGATACAGAATTAGAGAAAGAAATAACAAAACTTGGCTTTCTGCAATGAGTGTCTGTCCTCCAAGCCAACAACGCCTCATGTTAAATAAATATATTCCAACTCAACTCCAGGTATCCTTAGCAAGCATAGAGCAGTTTGGTCCAGAATAAAAAAAAAAAGCCTGGCATATGTGCATTCCAGCCAGCAGCAGGAAAGCTATGTTGATAGAAATGTGCTTAGCACAGTTGCATTTCCTAATACATTCAGGTATAATGTGGAGATAGATAGGGTTATAGGCTAAGCTGGCCTGTAGGCTTTGATCAGTGCTCCAACTCACTTAGGGCTTAGAGTGGACTGGAAGAATTGCTAGGTCTCATGAGTCAATGATGGATTTCCAGCAGATCAGAATTAAATTCTCCTTTTAGCTGTTCTCGTTGCACTCTTTTCCACAAGGGCAATTACTTCTGCTAACAGAAAAGGCAGGTGCGTCTTCCTGATATTTTGTTTCTCTTTTCTATTTCTCCACTGTCTCATTTCTATCTTCTGTTTTTTTTCTCACCTTCGCACTATTTTATTTCCTTCCCATCTTTCATTTTCATTCCTCTACTAAGATTTTTTGCATCATCTGCCTGGACTTCACATCAGGTTTTTGTCCTTAACTTTTGCTATCCTTCACTACAGTTTCCTCCCACTATCATAGCATTTTACCTGGGAGAATGAACGAGCCACCTCTAATGTTAGTCCATGGACTTAGCAGACCAATTCTGTTGCACTTTATTTCTGGAAATATTTTCTTTACCTGTTTCTAAAACCAGCACAATGGCAAAATAATAACTTGGTGCTGCTGATTTCACTGTTGCTCCAGCTCTTAATGTTGGCTACTTAAGAATAAACCTCCAGTAAAAAATTGTTGGCTTCTTATCAAATACTTGTCTGCATTCATTCTTAGTGCTAACTATAGATTAGACACACAGCATTGAAGGGACAGAGGGAAAAAGAAATAAACATTTACACTAATGATCACACATTTGTTGTAAAAAGGCATTTAAAGAAATAGAAGCAGGTGAAAGTGTGCAACACCTGAACTCCACCTCTTTGATCTTTCCTCTGGGGTCCTTTTTGTTGCAGTGGGTCAGCTCTGGGAATGAGGCAGGACTCAGAAGCCACTTGGCATCCAGCCCAGGCTTTGTGGGCCGCTGGAGAGATGGATAGCTAGGTGCAGAAGTGCCCTGAGGCAGGTGTTAAAATGTTGTTCCTAGTTCCTTGGTGGTAATCATTGCAAAACAATCCTGTCTGCTCTATTCTATCAACAAGCTGCTTTCCCTGGCTTGTTGCTAAGAGACAGGACTTGCTTACAAGTTCCTTAGTGCCTTAGACTTTCATAATTTATAATTTATTATCTTAGCATAAAAATTTGTGTTATTTTATTTTATTTTATTTTTCTACCAACCCAATAATTGTCACATAAAACAAAGGTCATGTATCTACCAGAGTAGCAGTTGCTCTTATAATATACTTTGCCTTTGTATGGTTTTGTTTCTGTGAAAAGAAAATGCTATTATAAACTGAAGATGAATATCATTTTTGTCCATTAACTTCTTGCATTATATGACTGGTTAGGTCAATGGATTCCCTCAAGATTTCTTCACTATTGAAAACATGTTTCTGTCCAACCAAGAAGGAAATGAATTAAAATGATTTCAATTATCACATGAAAGACGTCAGCTCTTCTTGCTCTACACTTCAGCACCTAATAGTTCAACTCATCAATCCTACTTTCACAAATTCAGTGCTAGAGATGTTTAACCAATGTCAGAAATTACTCTCGCGCATTAATCTAGTTTTGTGAATATACAAACCTTACCTTGCTAAAGTGTGTTGTACTTAACACTAGTTAAATCAGCTCAGTGAGGAATAATGCCAAAGTGGAAATGAGAATAATTTGCAGACTTGTTAAGCTGCAAAATAACTCTGTCACAGTTCACCAGTTTAAAGAAAAAAAAAAAAAAAGTCAGGTGAAGAACTTATTATTATACTCCTGGTGGAAATTAAGGATACCAACCCAGGGTTAGGATTTACTTGACTGTTTAACAGAAGGGTTGTACATACACAGCTGATGTTGTGGTATTAAGCTAAATCATATTTGAGAACTCTACTAATATAAACCACCAACATTGCTACTGTAAATACTTTAAAGAAATTAAAGCAAATGGGGTTTTTTCCTCATTTCTGTGAGCTCTTTAGGCCATTTAGAAGCAAGAGCTGCATCATACAGAGCTGTAGAAATGGTTATGTAAATGGCCTGGTACAGTTAGTACTCCTGCTGCAAATCTTGTCAGGGAATGTTGACTCAGCAAAACCAAGGCATGTTTTTCATCATACCTGAACCTTTTTTTCCATCCAATAACACCAGTAAAGTTGTGCTTGGAAGCACAGAACAACACAGCCAGGATTAAGACATGTATCACCACACTTTGTTGTCCTAGCTAGCCAACATAAACAAAATTCTGTGAACATGTCCTGTGGTGACACCTACATTTTGTGTTGGAGGTGTATTCTTGAATGCTTCAGCAGCCTGGGGAAGTCATTGAATCACCATCCCTGGAGGTATTTAAAAGACATATAGATGTGGTGCTGAGGGACATGGTTTAGTAGAGGACTTGGCTATGGTAGGTTAATGGCTAAACTCAGTGATCTTAATGGTCTCTTCTAACCTAAACAATTCTATAATTCCATGATTAATTCCTTATTGCCTGTGTAATAAGCATGACAGCCAAATGTATTTTCATCAGTCTAAATGCATTCACAAGTTGGTCCTCTTATCAGTTAAGGCTACTCATGGAGTAGCCATGCTGTTCAGTGACTGAGATCAGTCTGAAAAGCCCATCCAATCTACAGTCAGAAACTTTCCATGACCTTTAGCAGTCCGTAAGAAATATAGATATTCTCAATAGTATAATGAAAGGTATTACCTTCAGTGTAGAAAGACAACACAGATACAGCTTAAATAAATGGGATGCTGAAAACATCTTGTATGTTCTTAAAACTCTATGAAATCCTGCTGATTCTGGTGTAAATATCTCCCTGTTATGGTTACTTAAGTAAAATGGGATACAAATAAAAAACATATGTAATCTTAGTGAGTTGCTGTTCTGTTATTTGCAGAATTAGCATGGCATGGAGCTAATTTGAGGAATCTATCATTTTAGTCCTTAGGTTAAGTCTGGTGGGAGAAAGAACCAGAGATATGATCTTATGACTACTTCTGCTGAGTCTCACGTGTGAAAACATCCAAATCTTCTCAAGGGATTGTCATCAGTTGTTCACTCAGGTGAACATAGACCATAGCCCAATCTAGAACTTCATCTCTGGGGCTCTGCCAGAAATTTGATAAATTATTCTATCATACACAATCCGTATGTATTAAACAGGCCAGATCTTAGGGTTCAGAAACTAAGGACAGATGGATCATTATCTAGTTACAGTTCATGCACTAATAGGTTCATTTGTATTCTATCAGAACAGTAATAACTGATTAAAGAAGTCATGTGGACCTAGATGAAATAACTAGCAGAAAGTGAAAATACCCTGAGTTTTTAACATATCAGGTTTTTTGTTGTTGTTGTTGTTGTGGGGGGGGAGGTTGTTGGTTTGGTTTTTTTTTTTTTTGTCCCACCTGAGCTACCTCTTCCCTTGTTTGGACTAAAATCTCATCATAAACTGGGGAGGCGAAATTAGTCTGAAGGACTGTAGCACAAATATGCTGCTGCATCAAGAAAACCCTCATAGCAGCTTACAACTTTTGAGTGAACAAAGAAAATATTTCTTTGCTGTTTTTACATGCTCTGCTTTCACAAGCAAGTAGTATTATTTATTTAAAGTCAATAAAAACCTCACTGAAAATCAAAACGGTTTATAAATGGAAGCTTTTGGTTGACGCTCTGCTTTAATGGATTAACAAAACAAAACTGAAAATACAAAGCTCATCAAAAATCACAGTTTCTTAATCACTTGATTAATTTTTCCTTGGCGTTACAGGAGCTCTCCTGAGAAGATACATGGTCCTGTGCTGCCCAGCATTAACTCAACATCTTGAATACTCAGGCATCTCTTCAGGGAAATGCCTGAAGAATACAAGGGAGAGCTCTTCACTGCTTGCCTCTCAGGCAAGATGCCCACTGAATTCAGTAGGATTTTTTCATGAGTAAATCAAGCAGGATTTGGCTCTGGAAGGACATAACAAGATTGAACAGACTTGGTTCCCAGTAATGGCATCCCATTGTGCTGTGGTATGGTCGAACATGCAGTGCTGGAGTGCATTCTGTCAGTGCCTCTAACTTCCAGAGGATATTGTAATATCTCATTACTGTAAACTAGAAGAAAGGGATCTGGTAGAATTAGGACTGAAGATTATTGTAGGTTTTTCAGTAGTACAAAAAAATGCAAAGAAATGTATCCATTACAAATATGGGGTATTAATAGCTTACATTTGCTCTGTGAACTGTCTTTAATTCCAAGCAAGTTGAGACATATGACATGTTTCTCAGTGGTGCCTAGTGACTCCATTCTAATTTATGGATATATTACCAAAAGTCTGACTAAAAAGGCACAGCTTGCAAGTTGTTGATTGTCTCCTGTGAGGTTCTAAGTGATTTACCTCTCCCTAATTTCACTGACTTTACAAAGCTGGCATGTTTTGTTGGATTTGGAAGTGAGGCATCTGAAACAGACCTTATAAAGCACCCTGAGGACTTGGCTTAGGCAACAGTGTAAAGCCTGGTGTATTCCCTGTCTCAGCTTTGCACATTCGCATCAGTGGACACTGGAGACCTCTATCACAGTGTGGTCCAGCTACTCTTGTCATAAGTGTTATCCATGCTCAGATGACCCATAAAGCCTATATTCCTTGCAACCTGCAACCTCCAAACCATTTCTGGAAGGGCACCAGGGCTGATATAGCTGATGCAAATGATGGGTTGTGTATATTATGTGAGTGAGCTTTGTCCATTCATAGAGCAGGCTGTGGTGTGCCTTGGGTCCATGTCAGTAAGTAGCTCAGGCCATGCTTTCTCCTGGGTATGGCTCAAACCTTATGCAAGGTCAGAGTTTTGTCCATGTGATAGAATTAGAAGGTGAAGATGAACATAGGCTGGAACTTGAGTGAAAATTATTTGCACAGAATATGGTTTAGAAGTGTCCAGTTTTCACCTACAAATACACAGGTCTTATTTGCTCATACAAATTTTAGACCAAATCTTTCACAAATCCTGGGTATTTTGGTGTAGCCAATTTACTCTAGGCTTCTAAGAGATACTTGCTGAAGAACGAGTGTGTCTGGATTTGCTAGGTCACCCTGCTACAAATGGGAACAGGTACCAGATTAAGGGATATCTGTGGAAGATAATAAGTGCGCCCATGACCCCACCTCAGCCGTGGCCATCCTCACCCATCATTGTGATTATTTGAAGAAGGTCCCATCAGGCACAGTAGTAGCATCCATCCTCAGAAAGCCATAACTTGCCTGTAAGAATTCTCTCTGAAAGCTGTAGTCAGAGGAATGGGGGTATCCATTTGATTTTTATGTCATACTGGTACAAATAAAAATCAATGCTTGTCCTGTTTGTGGAAGTACTTGTCAATTTATACAGCTTTTGTTATTTTCTGCTCCAAAAGAATTACATTTCTAAGTCCTTTGACACATACAGAGGATTTTTCTGAAAAACACTCTGAAAGGTATTTTACACAGAATCTATATGCTGTATATAGGATTTGTGCATGTGGGTGTACACACACAAAATATTGGTAAACTGAAAAGTGGAAAATACCAAGTACACAGTGAAAACCACAAGGGCCAATAAGACTTAGTGATACTATTTTTAAAAAGAAATATACTATCTGCATTTACTGAGTCCCTAAGACTGTAAGTGGTACCTGGAAGGCATAACATGGACTTCTATTTAACACAGACCTGTCTCTGATGGGCATTATTAATTGATATTTATGAAGAAGTGCATTAAGGGATATCTGGATATGGGCATTAATATAAAGCCATAAATATATTTAGCTAGTTTTTATAGTTCCTTAAGAACAGTCACCACAGACAGAGAATAATATATATTTGATATGAATAACCTCTGCATTTGTGTCTAAATAGAGGAGGAAATGCATCTGCCTTCAGTAGATCTCTCATTTTAATATTTCAGCCTGCAAGAAATACACATTAATAGCAGCTTCTTCCCTGAGGAAGGTTTTGAACTGGAGTACTTGAGAAGAAACTTACAACAGAGCAGCCTAAAGTGCCACCCAGTCCCTTTTAATTAGCACATATATGTCCCCGTACATCCAAGATATGATTGATAATTTCAGCCATTTTATTTTAATATCAGTGTTATACACTAACGTTTGTCAGACTAAGCTAAAAAGCCACTTCTTTTTATGTTGTTTCCCACATGCAGAGCAGACCTCTTACATTTTTGTTGGCTGCTAACGTACTAAGCGTTTTTTGGCAGCGTGTGGTTCTGGATTGAAGCCATGCATGCAAGTCTTCCACAGTAAGTATGGCCCAAAGGATTAGAGATCAATGGATTTAGTTATCTGGTGAAGTTCCCCTGCCTCTCTGGTGCTATTAAAAGGTTTTGCTATTGTAACGAGCACCAGAACTTTTCATTTTAAACTTGCCCAACTGAGGCTTCCACTTAAACTGCAGTGTGTAAGAAAGTTAATGGACTTCTGCAAGCAGAAGTCCTACATCCTACATAACATCCTGTTATGCCACTGAAATGCAAGTCCAGAGAAAAATATCAAACAGATATTTCATACATTTGAATACAAAAATTGTGCATAAAGAGGGGGAAAATCCCCAAAATTGCAGTGTGATTTCTCAGTGTAATCAAAGGGTACTGTCTCAGAGAAAATTGCCTTTTAATTAATACATAATAAAATCCTGAAAAATGGGGTAAAACTGAAAAATTCTGTTGGCTGATGCACCACAAGCCTGAGGGAAAAGAATCCTTGGTCCCAAGAGCTCAGGGGCCTCCAAACCACAGACCTGGCCTATGGCTGGCTGCCGCTGGCTGTTGACTGAGGACTGGTGGACACTACCCATTATTCCCTGCTCCACCACTGGCTTTGGAGCTTTTGTGTGCCGTTCAAAGCTACTGATTCAGGCTCCAAAACACCCACTTCCTCCCCCTTCCCTCCACGAGGCAATGTGAACAGCTGCCACAGAGATTTTCTCTGCAGTACATGTGTGGAGATTCCTCCTGTGTTTGGCGTCCCTGTACAGCAGAAACGTATCATAAAGCCCTTCAGGATTTGGCCCATGCTGTGTGTGAATATCTTGGCTTTCAGGTTTGAGGGACTAAGCAGTTTTTTATTTTCTTTTTTAATCATGGAGCTTCCTGAGGAGAGAAAAAGCCTGAGCCCAGCTGATTTAGCATTGTCTTTTATAAGTTGAACAGAGTAAACTGTTCCAGGCATTTTCCTTCATATTGGGTAAAAATACATTTCAATTTTGTGTCCACCCTATGTATATAGGAAATGGGAAGGCAAAAGGGAACTCTTCTACACTTTCTCACTATCTTCATGCAGGCCTCAGTAGAGCTTCAGGTACTATTCCCGTAGCTACCAACCTTCACAGAGTGAATGTCTCTAAGACCGGAAATTAGCAGAAGAAAATGATGGGAGAGTAAATTCACCCTTCCCACCTTTGTATTAACAAGCTGGAAATAATGACACATACTGCACTCTCACAAGACTGGATAGTAAAAGCTGATAAAAAGTGATTCAGCTCATAGGATAGATTCCAGATTGATCCATAGGTTGACATAGTATTAATTCTGTCTAGAAACATTTTACTTTCAGAGCTACAGTTCATACTGCACTGTATATTTATTAAATTCTTTGCTGTTGAAGTGACCATCACACATCAGAACAATTCCAAATCATACCAAGATGACCCTCTTACACCATGGTTAAAGCAAGAATCACCAACAGCAAACCATCTACAACTGTTAACTCCTACCAGATTGACAGACAGCTTAGCTTAAACACTAGCATCTCTGACCCCCCAAACTAAAATGAAAACCTGACAAAGGAAGGACAACTCATAGTGGAAGAGGGCAGCAGTCCTGAAGAGGTGATCTGGTTTTGATAAAAAGCTCACTACTCATTTCAGGATTCTGTTGTCCATGAAAAGGGCCATCAATTGCCAGCTGTCCTGAAAAGCACTTCAGACATAGTAAGTGTGGCCAGAGTTGGACTATCAAGCTACCAGGCTCCCTAGGGAAGCCACATAGCTCTCTGTTGCAGAGAACAAACTGTAAATGTATTTTTCATAAGGGCAGCCAGATAAAATAAGAACTAATCCGAATACCAAACTAAATCCAAAACCTTTGTGAGAGCTCAGATAAACACCCCCTAATTTATCCATGTAAAGTATTCTTCAGGCATGAAAAAAGTTCCTCTAATTTTGCTGCTATCTCAGACTCCTAAAAAAACCCTGTCCTGCAATCATCTTCCATTCCAGGATGGTACAGGTAATTTGGAGCTTCCATTCACACAAGCTGAACTTTTGGAGCCATATCCAAACTGAATTCTGAAAACTCTGCAGTTTTAGAGGTTCACCCTTCAACAGGCTGTAGGTTTTTCTAGATTTTCTCACACACCTAGAAGTCTTCATATTCATTTCCATTTTCAGATCTTTCTGAGGCTTTGAAAATTGTTGCACACATATAAGATGATATAATAACTACCTTTCCTGTAGCTAGAGTGTACTAAATCTGTTTTCCTCACGACAGTCTCTGCTACTGCAGATGATTTAAAGCCAGGGAGGCAAATGGGGATCTGAACTTTCTCAAAATTGGAACTGATGTATGTCTGAGGTTTACCCCAACACAGTACAGATGTAGGAGCCAGGCAAATACCTCAGATCTGAATGCTGTCTGCCTGGGGGAGCAAGTGTGCCCTTAAGTCTCTGTTTCTGGCTGTGACCCTTTCCCATTTGTGTTTCCATTCCCAAGGCAGCACCTAGCCTGTTACAGTACACTCATTATCAGCATCTGCAGGTGTCTCCAGGTAGAGCTCATCTTGGGTTTTTTTTTTTGTTTTGTTTTTTTTTTTTTTTTTTTTTTTTTTTTTTTTTTTTTTTTTTTTTTTTTTTTTTTTTTTTTTTTTTT
>JAAGNO010004462.1:32643-55287 GCA_033439905.1 Ceryle rudis | reverse complement strand
CTCTCCGAGGTGTCCCCTTGTTGTGCTCTTTTTTGTTTTTTTTTTTTTTTTGTTTTTTTTTTTTTTTTTTTTTTTTTTTTTTTTTTTTTTTTTTTTGTTTTTTTTTTTTTCTCTTCTGTTTCAAAAATAAAAATAACCTTTATTTTAATAACCTTTCCACCAACCTTTTATTAAGTGGTTGGCTTTAGCCTGCCCTAAATGAGCTCAGAGACATCTATAGTTACTTTCCTTTTTATCTTTTTTGTGCATGCCCATTTCCTCTTTCTTTTACTGCAGTGACCTCAGAGTCCTAAGCCATGCAGACTTGAGAGATCATAAAGGTTTCCTCTCTTTTCCTCATTAGGGTGGGGAAATGCATCTCAAAAAAAAAAAAAAAAAAAAAGCATAGATATAGTGTCATCTAACAGCAAGGGATTTAATAAAATTTACTTGTCTAAATAATATTACAACAACCTTTACTAAATAGCATTAACAACTTTCAATTTTCTTTTGTTTATGACTTACTAGTGAGGGAATTGTGATTAATTTAAAATATTTCTCAACAGCTTACAAAGAAAACAAATCCAGAAGCAAATATCCAAACCTGTTTTCCTCTACTAAGTGATTCATACTGATATTATTCTCAGTCCGTGTTTATATGTTAATGCAATCATACCTATGTCCTTCCCCTCCTTTCCCAGCATGTCTTCTTTCACTACTCTTCTTGTAGCACTCCCCAAAGGTTTGCCTGTATCAGTCTACAGTGACTGATTTACACACTAGAAAGTCTCTGAAAGCATAAAGATGCAGCATGCATAGCACTGCCTCAGTTTAGAGCAGGGACATGCACAAATTAATTCCCATGATATTTATGGGAACTTAAACACAGAGGGGCAGAGAATTAAAAACAGGGATGTTCCCTAGCAGGCAGGGAGACTGCTGGCTAATATATGCCCTTGGATGAAATCTCACCAGGAAAGTGTTTGGAGCCTAACCCTAAACTTCCCATGCCAAGTTCTTCAGTCTGGTGCTATTCTAGATGTACCAGTCCAATCTGTGGCAGTGCGTGACTCAGCCAGACCTCACACAGCTGAACTGAGCTTGGAAGCCTTTGCCTATGAATTCTTGGTTTAGACTTCACTTTCGCTGCCTGTTTTCTATTAGCTCTGTGGGTTTTCAGGCTTTTATGGCAATCCTCTGACTGAAAATTACTGCTGCCCAAGACAGCCTGACTGCCAACAAGGTTGCAAACACAGATCTTTTTCAGTAATTCTTTGGGCCATGAAAGGTTGGTTATTTTCAAACTTTTCATTAAATGTACATTTCTGAAAACTGAAACGTTAATTTCCATACAGTCCTCTCTTTCTCTCTCCTTCTCGCTTACTCTCCTTTTTAAGCTGACATCAAGAATTCAGGCACAGAGAGAGAGAGAGGGAATGAGTAGAAATATACTTTTCATGTAACTCTACTGAAGTCAGGGAACTTATACTAAGGAAAATCTGGGGCCGCTCTGTTTATTTTCTTATTCTGGGCTTGCTTAATTTCATGCCACTTAAAATTACATTTAATTGCAGCAGTTCTCTATTTCATTTTCAATCCTTTCCCAGCATGTTCCCCAGGACATTGGAAGAAAAGAAAGGCTGTATCAGTTTGGAAAAAAGTGAGTATTTCTGAATGTGTGGACACTTCTCAAGTGTGGGAGGAATATTTTACTGCCCACCTACCCATCACTCAAATGTGCCAAAGAGTTTATTGAAATAAACTAACCTTAGGAATAATTATCTGAAATGAAGAATTCTCTTCCTGCCTCAAAAAAAGCACATCTACTACCATATAAATTTTTTCACCTATGTGTTTTAAGCCCAGGCTGGTTTAGGAAGATGAACTGAGGAATGCCTAAATCCTCTGAGGCACCCACTACTCAGTACATGATTGATCTGAAGTTACATTATTGGCAAATAGTACAATACTCAGGAAAAACTCTTACTGTGCTCTAGTTGCATTTTGAAACAACAGCTTATACCATATGAGACATTTTCACTCTGAAAGCCGAGGCCCCAACATGGGCTGGAGGGAAACACAGATCCAGAATTTTGCTAAAAAGTCTCTTGCTGAGATTCCTTGGCACTCATTCACACAGCCTTTTTCAACGATGTTCACTCTTATTTTCATTTGCAAATTCAGGAAACACTCACATGGCAGAGCTTAATTCTCTTGAAATTTCATGGCCAGCAAATTTCAAAGTTACGCGCAGACATTCACATGCGTGAGTAGTCACAGAGGAGATTGCTCATTCACCAAGGAGTGAAACAGTGCCACATGACTTAAGGAAGCAGTCGTAACTCAGTTACACATCTTGAATACGGTATATGGAATATTTGGAGACAGCTGTTCAGGATTAACCCAGAAAGGTTTTAAAATATTTACATTCTTCCTTGTGGCCTTCATTCAGCAAGGTATGCAGGCATATGTGTAACTAAGCAAATAAATATCAGAGCATGGTAGGGAAGTACAGTGTGAGGAATAACTGAGAGGTTTTACTTATCAATGGATATCCCCTTTCAATGGATAGAATGGAAAGAAGTCTGGTTGTAGAAAAGATATGGGTAAGGAGAGGATGGTGTCCTGAAAGTGGTGTGACCTGTTCACAGATCAGTGTTGGTAATTAAGTTATGATGAAAAAGTCACACAAGAATAAAAAGTACATAGGATAACTTTGAAAAAAGGCCCAGTTTACTATATTTTTAATGCCAAAGCCTTTTGTTGCAAGTGAGCTTTGCTTGTGGATTTTTCATGAGCAGGAAGACATTCATTGGATGATTTATACATTTCAAATTATTTGTTCAGCTCACTGCAGGATGAATTGATACACTGCAGAAATCCATATTACATCTATTTCACCTTCCTGTAGCTTTGAGGATAGATGGCAAAACAGATTTGCTTAATGCCATATTCATGTGTCCTATGGGAGAAAACCTTTTTTTTTGTTGTTCTTTTTCTGCATCTGTGTATTCATTAAACACACACACACAGAAGCACTGAAATACGAAGAGTTCCCCAAAAGCACAGCAAGCTGAGCTGGAACATGTTTCTGAATTTGTTTGCAAACCTACGACAGTGAACAAGTCTCAAAAAATGATGCAGTTAGGTGAGGCTGCAAAGTTTTAGGGAAGTTCTTTGAACACGTGTAAACATGATGTGTGTAGGCAAATGTTTAACTTGCCTTTTTTACTTCTACATATTATATTATGAAATCAGATGTCTCTGACTTCTTAGGAATGTCAAATGAATGTATTCCTTCAAAACAGATAATTTCAGGGAACTGCTCTGCTTCTCAGCTTCTATAGTTTTGATTGTTCCACTTTCAGACTGATAATGATTAGATGCTTCAGTTGTTTTAGCAGTTCATTTACATAATACAGGTAGTTTGGGAAACATCACCTGCAGCCCCAAATACAGTGTGTTAGACACTGCCGACTCTGAACAAAAAAGAAGCAAACACACTGAGTTTATGCAACTAGAGGACAGAGACAAGTCTTGTGCTTTCATTCACTGTTCTTTGATCACAGGGACCTACATTTTAATCCATCCTAGGCAGAATCATGGAAAATGTATTTGATCTGATAGTGGTATCAGCACTACTTTAATACACTTCTTTCTCAGATTCAGGATTGAAGCATCTAGATTTAAAATGTCCTTCTGGTGCCAAAGGAGACTGCATTTGACAGATTAGGATTTATGAGTATTGCTAACATGTAGCAGAGGTTATCTGATATGGTCACTCGTATATTGTTCCTATGAGAGAATGCATTGAAGTGGTTTGGAAGTAGCAATATGGAAGATATAGTGTGTGTCTTGTTACCACACACATAATTAGGAACTTAATGAGAAGCTTTCTATTAACATCATATTAGGGCTAGTGACCTAGAGTGGTACAAAGTCAGTGGACGCATTACATTGTGTGCCATCTTGTATGAAGTCCCACTGAGAGCCACAGAATATTGAAAGGCCATCCATATGATGCCCTCAGGGTCTATTCTCCCTTCAATGCATATGTATAACTCTCATTAATGTTAATAGAAGTTACATCTGAATAGTTAGGGGAGAACAGACCCTCTGTTTAATATGAAAGTGTACTTGGAGGTGATTCCTTCTACAGGAGCTTGGGGATCCAAAACGATGTCCATGAAGTTACTACAAATAGGTGAGCACCAAGTGAAATCAATGGGACACTGTGCACAGTCCACACTGTGTGCCCAAAATGCATTGTGCACACAATGCTCCCTCCTCAAACCTCTCTAAGAAAGACTTATGGTATATTGTAAAATGGAGACCACCTGAGCCAAAATTGTCACATTCTTTATTTATCCTTTCATATTATTTAATAGGCTTAGGAAATTATCCCCATTTTACAGATGAGAAACCTTTTCACCTAACTTTCATAGTTTAAAGATCAGTTTAATCTACTTTTCTAGACTCTTTTTATGATTCACAGGGACCATAAGCCACCTAAAGTGTGTAATAGATTCTGTTTGTGTTGACAAGATGATTCATCCTTTAGGGGTGCAAATTTCCCTCTGCTGACTGCATAGGAATTGTAGACTTGGCTGATTCACATTACATGAGGTGACTGCAACTATCTCGGGATCATACAATATGTATGTAGCTGCATGAGGTCTTAAACCTTGGTTTCCAAGGGTCAGCCCAACTGTTATAGCCACCATACTGTTTTTTCTTGACAATGACTCTAGATTCCTGGAAATCTTCCTATTTTTTAAAATTTAGTATTTGTACTAAAATAACCTCTGTGATATTCAGCAGGTTTTCTCTGGAGAGAAGCATATTTTCTGTGCAACTGTAGGCATAGCTGCAGAGGCACTGCCTGGTACATGTAGGATTATAATCATTCTCTGTATGTATACTGTGAAGCATAGTTTTAGATTTTTTAATTAAACACCATAACTCTAAAACTCAGCACTGGCCTAAAGGCTCCCACTGAAACAAACCGCTGGGAAGATTCTGACTGCCACAGAGCAGCAAGAATAGGCCACTCCAATAGTTGAGGGGAGGGGACAGCTGGGGCAAGGCAAGTGGGGTTCGTAGCCTCACCAGTGAAGGGGGGGAGTCCCACAACATCCAAGCAAGAAGAAAAGAGCAGCTCCAGGGACAGGTATTCAGTTCAAAGACTAGTGATCATACTCAAGTTCATATGGATGAGGCTGGTCCAAAGTCAAGCCAGAAAGTCAAATAGGTGTAGCTCAGGAAGGGGCTGTATGTAAATGAGGGCCTGAGCTTAAAGGCAGCTCTCAAGCAAGGAGGAACAGGCCTCCACTAAGACTCCAGGACAGACATCTGCACCATATCTACACTGGTCCTGAGACCAGATATCCGAACTCGCAGGTAGGAGTGGGGCAGTGCACTCTGGACACTGATAGCCAGCATTTCACCATTGAAACTCCTAACTTAAATTTCTAAAATGTTCATGCTGTTACATTTGGCTTTGTACTTGCAATAGAAGTGATCAAAGTCACTCTATATATTGAAAGGAGATATGGATTATATCTCTGACTGTGGCTAGAGGAGGGGCCTAGGAAAGCATGCACCTACCAAGGCACTTTTAAATCACCCTGAGTATGAGTCAACAAGTCCTGCAACCCTGAGGCTTTATGCTACAGCTGTCTTCTGCTAACATCTAGTCTGGTGATGAACTACTGTGTATTGTGCCATTAGACAACCTTGGAGGTAGGACAGACTCAAGGATGGATTTGTATTAGTGAAGGATGACAGAATGGGAAGGTACTTTACTGTCACACCTTCTTACCTCACCAGCATATCTGGCTACTATCACTTCACTTATCTTCCCAACCCTCAGGTGATGACCTATCTGTGATTACTCTATGACCATTTTATCTTTTATCAGAACACTTTCTGACTCACCTTACCCTGTTCTTCGCCTAGAAGCATGTTCCCAGGAAAGGAGGACTAGTCATCAGTTTCAGCTCAGTAGGTTCAAAGAAACAATTAACACCCCTGGTTGAGGTCTTCTTATTGCTATTGTAGCCCCTATGCATGAAAGCAACCATTAAGTCTGCTACCATTGTCAGTTTGAACCCCTACACCTTAAAATAGACACTACAATGTCTAACATGGCTGTGAGGACTACAGAAGTTCCTGCCTCACTGTCACACTATACCTTTTCTCATGCAAATACACATTTGTGAAAATGCAGTCTATTTACCTGACAGACAGGATGGAAGATTAAACTAAGAATGAAACTACAGTTTCAAGACACAAGAATGTCCACTGCAGTTAAAAAAAAAGAAAACTGTTGTTTGCAATTTTTCAGTGTTTCATGTAATCACAGTCCTAGTGCTTGTACTGATAAATATATGCAAGCCTGAAATCTTTTTCAACAAAAAAACAATTGAGGAGGGAAAGAAAAGGACAATGACTCCATGTGTGTATAGGTACCTGCATACAATCGTACCTAAATTGAGCAGCATGTGTTTGTAGATATGTATTCCTCTCTCTTTGTATGACTATACATTTAGGTACATGTAGCCAGTGTGTGTATACTACATTTAGTTAAAAAATAAAGACTTCTATTCATATCTGCCTTGATAAATGCATAAATGTACAGACAGTTTCTTGGCCACAACTACTGCATGCTTGACAGATATGGTCACCTCATACCAGACCTCACCTAGACCTGGGGCAAAGACAAATCCAGTTTGATTGATTGGGATATTGTGTATTCATTCATTAGTCCAGGCTTTGGCAGACAAGACCTGGCAGGTATCTTCTTGTAAGCAGACGGCTTTCCTGGTGTGGTCTTGGCTTTTCTGGCAGCATAGCTGTGAAATTTTATACACTTCTGTGGCAGGGATTAAGGCTATCAGGACTCCAAGATTTCTCATGTATTAGGCAGCACATGCAGACTGAACCCTCGTGCTGTATTCTCTGTCCCTAAGAAAATGAAGTCTGTATTGCTGCTGTTGGGCTTTCCCACGTAGGGTGTGCCTGGGGCCCATTTTTCAAAGTTTCTTTTTATAAAGAAAGCACATGGAATTCACAGCAAGTTTCATATAAGAATCCCTTCCAATTGATTTCAGCATAGCCCTCAAAACCCAGACTGGGTTTTAATATTCCCTCCAGAGAGAGAATTAAAATGAAAAAGAGAACTGAAAGAGATAACCAGAAGCCAAACCAAAAGTTTCAATGGTAATGCATGGTTTACAAGTTAATTATGTGTCAGAAGTACAGGTTTCACAGGTTTAGAGATATCCTTAAGGTTGGTATTGAGATGTGTAAACTGAAGTACTTAGGCTACTGAAGCAGACAGCAGAGAAAAACACAACTCATATTGGCCATTTAAATTATTTTTTCATTCATTATTTTCCCTAGATCATAAATCCACTGCTTTGTAAACTTGCCAAGAAAAATGTAAATTGGATAACACTGCAGAGGACAGGATTTGTTCAAAGTGAGCAAAGTTCATCAGCTAAAAAGGGTCAATAAGACTGAATTAAGTAAGTGTTCTCAATTCGTATTTTCAGAAAACCCATTTTGTTGTATTTATCTGGTAAAAAATACATTCACATCCACTAGAAGTCTATGTACTGCCAGAGTGGACTAAAATGGCGTTATAAGTAAAAAACAGGTCTAGAGTTTTGAGACTGTTTTCTATATGTTTCGATGATTTTCAGATTCCTGATATATGAGGGGCAAAATAAAAAGAACAAAAAACTTGCTGAATAAATTCGACCCTTCCTTTAAAAGAAACAGTTTGTTCAAATTATGCACTTACACTTTTAAAGTGTTCAGATATATTAGACTTTGAGAAGGAAAGCAAAACCATGTAAATATAGCTGATTTGCTTCTTTTTTATTATTTATTCAGTATGTAGTCTTTGTTTTTATAAAGACTCTTCACTCTCACCCATCCAATGCCAGATCAGAACTAAGCACAGTTTTAGGCTCTGAACCTGGAAAAGCTTAGATTCATGCTTGACTGATGAGTATGATTTGTCCCATTGCCTTCAGTGGATTGTCTTTAATACAAATCATTCTGCAAGGAGTTAAACAGGTTTGTAAGTAATTACAAGCAGAAAAAATGTATACACTTATTGAGGGCCATATGACAAGGCAGAGAAGGGAGATCAATATTCTTTTCAGAGTTGTATTATTATTAAATAATTAAAAATTACTAAATGATTCATGCTTTGTTTTGCTTTATTCATACAGTGTTTAACAGGTAGGATTTTCCATTAATTGATTAAAGACAGATTTCCTGTGAAAGCATAGACAAAAATTACTGTGTAATATTATCAAATTAATAGATTTGTTAAAATAGACCTTGTGCAACTGCTCACTGAACATACCTAATTTCTATCAGTTTTCTTTATTCAGTTTTCTTGCTTTAGTAGCTTGGATCGATAATCTTCCCACTGTATTAGCAATGGCTGTTCTATAACTACTTATTTTACCATTTAGGTTTAGTAACTTTTGTTACATGTTTGGTTACATACTATTCTTTTCTTGCTGGTTTGTTTTGGTTTTTTTTTCATCAGATGCCTAAATCTTTCATATTGAAAGATGAAACCTTGCCATTAGCTGTAATAGGTGCTGGATCACACTTAGAGGAAACTTAATGTAGTATAATGTAATTCATACAAAAATGTCTTTGCTGAGAATTCTTCCAGTTGCTGAGGCTAGCACCCATCCCAGGCACAAGGTATCTCAACAAAGCTCCTGAAATACAGTATTGTATTACAAATACAATATAATGCCACACCCTACTAGAAATCTCACAAGAATCTTCAAGCTTAACACAATTTGGATTTTTTTTTTATTTAAGATAATTATTTTTTATATCAGTATGTATTTTGATAGCCAAGAAAAATGGTGAAAATGGCTACCTCAGATAGCAGAAAATAAAAAAAAAAAATTGTATGATTCACTATTTATTATAGCTATATAAATTTAAGAGAATCCACTTACACATTGTATTTGTGTTTAGATAACAGTATGTACAACTGAGTACTTATACATAAAGGACATATTTTCCAAAATAGCTACTACAGTTGTCTATGTAGGTAAACAGATATTTGTGCATCAAAGGACAGAAAAGGCTACAAATTAAATGTACTTGTATAGATAGGAATAAAGGTAAGTATAACATGCCCTGTTCATTAAATAATTGTTTGGTAGATAAATGCTGCATATTCATGTGAGATTTATGGAAGCCCGGAGAAAAATTCTTTTTACATCAGAAAGAAGTACTCTAGTCTGCTTGTTTAATGCTTTAGCTTTTCTCTTTTTGAAGATGACTAGCACAAAAGCCTTGGGTTTTAGTGCTGCACTAGTGTACGTGTACCTAGCATGGAAAATGCTATGTAAATAATGGTACAACAAGGATGTGTTTCCACAGTAAAATTGGACTCCCTACTATATGTTTGTATTTAACTTGGTTCATTCTGGGCATATGTTTTTTAAAAAGCAGCAGTTCCAGGGAATGAATATTTGACAGGCAGGGCTGTTCTTAGAATTGGCTACCCCTTGGTGTACTGAAATGAGAGAGTTTTGGTTAGTGAATGCCATCGCCTTGCCAGTTCATCACCTATTTTTATGTGAGCAACTTATCTAAGCAGTGCTGCATGGCAAGACAGCCCCTATAGAGAAAAATAACATCCTGCATGAGCAGAATGGTTTATTGTGTACCAAATCTAAATAAAAAAAAAAAACCTGAGGAGAAATCAGAGATCTACTCTCCTTCCTCCTACCAACTGCAAAATATATAAAACCAGGGGTGATGTCTTTTTTCCTCTTCATTGTTTTTCTAAAGAGCAGAGGCTTGTCTGCAAGACAGTGGGTTGAGGGGAAAATCTAGGTCTTTTTCACTTTGTGGACACAGGTGAAGACCAGGCTGACCAGTGAGATGGGACGCAAAACCTGCTATTTTTGCCTGCCCGCCTAAGCTATCTCATTATGGCAGTAAGAACGGGCTCTCATGAGCAGAACTGGTGCAAGCACAATACTGCTTGCAACAGTGGCACGGCAGTTGTGCCCTTGCAGCGCATTGTGCCTGACACGAGCACCATGGCTGAAGGAGGTCCTACTACTCTGCCTCTCCTCCTCCTTCTCTTCTCTGACTAGTTCCCTGTTATGTGGATTATGAGTTAATGCCATAATTGACCCTAGCTAATTAATCCTCTAAATATCTCACTGTTAAGTGCATTAGTAGCCCTATTTTGCAGGTGGCAAAAAATGAAATAGATAAAGTGATTCACCCATAGCCACTGAAAAAATTCTACTGGTTGGGATCAGTCTGTGTCAGACATAGAGGACTGACTCCAAACCTGTAGGATATCATTCACTTAAACAGCTCTGTAAGTAAGGATAACATTTCAACTTTGTTCTGGTATCTATTTTGGGGTGTTTCTTCCTCAGTTAAAATTTCCTTTAGAATTGGTAGTGGGGAGGAAACTGTGAAACTTCATGTAGAAACACAGTATTAGTGAGCACTGTGAAAGAGTCTCAGACCATCATTACTTGCAAAAGATAGTAACTTCCACTGTCAGAGGCTAATTCTGGACTGAGAACTGAGGCATGAACAGCTTTAAAAACTTGCTCTAGGGAATCTGTGGCATTGCTGGGAACTGAACTCAGAATTTCTGAATCCTAGTTGTTCCATAACCACAAGATGACTCCAGGACTAGCTGCAACATACAACTGTCCCTGCCCAAGAATTCTGCCATGTGCCCCATAATCAACGAGAAGTAATTTGTTGCTCTTGACGAAGTACAGATAAATCTCTAAGTGGGTGATTCAGTAGGAACCGAGTAGTTTTTCTCCAATGTGACATAACCTGGCATATAACATGTTATGTTGCCTTCTCTTCCAGACCTGTTTGCTTCCTTTTCTGGATCAATGTGAGTCTTTGAAACTCCATCCAGTCTTGAAGGCATACAGGGAGAATGGATTGCCTTTGATTCAAGATAGAAACAAATCTTTAGAGAATGGCTATGACACCAAGCTGGGAGGGAGTGTTGATGTGCTGTAGGGTAGTAAGGCTCTACAGAGAGACCTGGACAGACTGGATACAGGCTAGCTGTATGAGTTTCAACAGGGCCAAGTGTCAGGTCCTGCATTTTGGTCACAACAACCTCAGGAAACGCTACAGGCTTGGGGAAGAGCGGCTGGAAAACAGCCTGGCAGAAAAGGACTTTGCTGTATTGATTGACAGTCAGTTGAATATGAGCCAGCAGTGTGCCCAGGTGGCCAAGAAGGCCAATGGCATCCTGGCTTGTATCACAAATTGTGTGACCAGAAGGACTAGTGAAGTAATCTTGCCCCTGTACTCGGCACTGGTGAGGCCCCACCTCGAGTACTGTGTACAATTTTGGGCACCTCAATACAAAAAGGACATTGAGATGCTAGAGCAGGTCCAAGGGAGGGCTACAAGACTGGTAAAGGGTTTGGAAAACATACCCTATGAGGAGCGACTGAGGGAGCTGGGACTGTTTAGTCTGGGGAAGAGGAGGCTGAAGGGAGACCTTATTGCTCTCTACAAATACCTGAAAGGAGATTGTAGCAAGGGCAGGCTTGGTCTCTTCTCACTGGTGACAGGTGACAGGACAAGGGGAAATGGCCTCAAGTTGCGCCAGGGCAAGTTTAGGTTGGATATCAGGAAAAGCTTATTTACAGAAAGAGTTGTTAAGCACTGGAACAGGATCCCCAGGGAAGTAGTTGAGTCATCATCCCTGAATGGGTTTAAAAATTGTTTGGATGTGGTGCTCAGGGACAAGGTTTAGTGGTGGGTTGTTAGGGTAGTAGGGTTAGGTTGAGGTTGGACTCAGTGATCTTGAAGGTCTTTTCCAACCTGAGCAATTCTGTGATTCTGTGATTTATATTTTCTTCTGACAAAGTTATTTATCCAGGATTGGGAATACATCATGATATTTTTAGGAAAAGGCAGCATATGCCAAATATTTGCTTGAGTGCTTTATGACCTTACAGTGAGACCTTCTTAAGGGGAAAAACATTAGTAAACAGTGATGTAGGATTCTGTTAGAGAAGTATGAAAAAATATACATGGTTATTGTGTCAGCAGAGAGCAAATCAACACATCCTTAATAAGATTAGTATTCCTGGGGAAAAAAAAAAACCAAACCAAACCAACACACACACAAAGAGGCTTAATAATTTTCTAACAGTGGATATTACTGGAGAGCTTGCCCATACAGAAGATTTATAAATCTTTAACTGTGTATAGTACAGTACCTAGCTTCCCTACAATAAATGAAGATGATCCAACCTCAGTGGAACCAACTACTTCAACAAATGCCTGGCCTTGAACACATGAAGAATCCCTCCCACCAATTAAATATGGTAAATTATTAAATATCATGCCAAATTGGGTCCAAGTAACAAGCAACATCAAAAACAGGGAAAAACAACAAACCAATCAAAAAAAAAAAAAACCAAACCGATATCAAAAATGCAAAGGACCACAATGAAACCCTGATTTCAATATACAGCTTTAAGGTTGGTTAAGGATTTTCACTAAGAGTATTTTTCCTTTCTTTTGTAAAAAACACGTTTGCCTTTAGGCATGACAGGATTGAAACAAAATCAAATTCTTCCTTGGTCAAGGTCTTTTTCATCCTTCAGATCCTTTTTCTTGGGAAAGAGAACTGGAGGAATAGTAACCTATAGTAAAAAATTATTGATGAAGTCCTGCAGACTCAGATTACTTTTCCCTTCACTTTTATGTGTGCTAACACATCTGTGCATAACAGGATAGAATTTGTAAAAGGCACCTCTTTGAATACATTGGGCAAACTCAAGCTTGACAAAAAAAAAGTTTGTAAGTACAAATTCTATCAGTTAAGTGGTATAGGACAGTACCAGACAAAATCTAGGTTATTGCTTAATGCTGTAGCTGAAACGTGAATTAGACAATAAACTCTATTTTCCATAAATTCTTTTCTATGCATAATATAGCAGAGAAGATGACACCACTAATGCTTCTTCCAATATTCTTAAAAATTAATATAGGAAACTTAATGCAAAAGCTACAGGAAGGAAGGAAGGAAGGAAGGAAGGAAGGAAGGAAGGAAGGAAGGAAGGAAGGAAGGAAGGAAGGAAGGAAGGAAATTACTCTGTTCCCCAATCCAGAAGCACAGGTTCAATGAGATACTTAAGCACTTGTTTAACTTTCACTGCCTATGTTTTTCTATTAAATTCAATACATTCTTCTGAATAATACCACTCATTTCCACAACTCCAATTTGTGATGCACTGTAAGACAGAAACATTGAAATTTAGGTTTGCCTGGCACACCAGGCTGTCATTAATCTCATATTGCAAGGCCACAGTGTCTTTAATTAATAGAGTATCATATTACTAAAGTTAACAATGAAATTTTAGCTTTTTTGTTGAACTTTTATATGACACCTGACCACTGTCAAAGGGAATACTTAATTGTCAATAAGTTCACATAACAGTCACAGATTCAAGAGATAAAAAATATATTTGATCAAATGAGTATGAATTATGTTTACCAAAACAACTTTGCAATATTTTTAATAATACTAAGTTTTCATGAATGATCAGTTGACATAAAAGGTGACAGAACAGATTCAGTACATAGTTATTTTACAGAATAGTGTACTTGAATGCCTAGAAATAATCAAATTTTCACCATGATTTTGCATGTCATGTATTCAAGGTTACTTAATGACAGTGGTCTGGTATTTCCTCTCCTTAGTGTACGTTCTGTGTACATCCATCTGGGGCTCATCAAAATCTACTGTGGAGTGACTGATCCACATTTTGGCTGAATACAAGAGCAATTGAACTTCTGTGATGATGTAAAATGAAATGAGTAATGTTACAGTCAAAAGTAATTTACAGTCTGTAGATTTAAGCCTTGTTTATATACATAGTTGCTGCAGTTTAATTAAACTGGTGCCAGTCTTCATTTGGACATCCTTCTGTTTTGATTGGTTTAGTTTAAGCCTATTTTAAGTGATTTACAAATAATCCAAAATATGAATGTCCACGCAGAGACTTCGGTACTACCTTAAACAAATGAATTTAAAGTCACATTTTTAACTGACACTAGTACAGCTCAATTGGCCAAGTCTCAGATATAGAAGGGACTACATGAAATACTGCAACAGATTAAGGTCCACCTGATATCTATTAGTGGTAAATACAATGCAATAATTTAGAAGCAAGTGCTAAAAGGAGTACAGATGACAGACATTAAGTGAAACTAACAATAATTACAAAAAACTAATAATGAAAACAGAAAAAGTCAAATAAGGTTGAACCAGACTCATGGCCTCATGTGCATCTTCTGTATGCTGGTCACTTTAAGCCAAATCCCAAGTAACTAAAGGTAAATACGTAAGGGTGTCTTCTCCAAATTTACATCACTGCCTTTGATGCTGATAAAAGAAAATTTGGAAGACAGAAGAGTCTGTGGTAAAAGCAGCAGGAACTGGGATGAGATTTCACTTGGCTCCCCACCTTGTTATCCCTGCTTAGCAAAGCAACAGCACCTGTTGATAGGAGAAGAAAAAACCTTTACAGAGAGGAAGCTTTTGTTTCTTGCTAACTCATCGTTCCCCTGGGGCAGAGTGGAAGACAGATATTTATAACTGGCAATAAAGAGTATGCATAAAGTCCGTCTGGGACAGTCCAAATGTCGAATCAAATTACTTTGGCTTTCCCTGAGAAATCTGTAACCCCGCCGTCCCTAGTATATTGTCTCAAATTCTTCATCCTGATGGCAATAAGGTTGTTCCACATATGGCTGCACAAGAAGCTACTGAAGGGTTCCTACAGGCTATTACTTCTTGTGAGTTCATTCACTTCACTCATCTTATCATTGCTAACTATGGCAGCAGGATGCCAGCACATGATGTCAGAAATTTCCAGAAATAGAAGAATTGGTTCACTTTTTATTCCCATCTAATTTAATAGTGGCAGTTTGTACTTGCTTCCAATGTCTAATACTCTAATTTCCATTGATGTTAAGGGGAAGATATGCAGGCTCAGAATGTAGGAGAAAAGGGTTACTGAGGCATGGCCTGAGCAGGGCTTTTCAGAGCCTGATCAAATCAGGAGACTATGTTTTCAAACTGTTAGGAAAGAGAATCCAACAAGATGTACTGTCCTGATAATTTATGATATTACATCTGTCCCCTGGGCATATACACTTTATTTTAAGTGGTAGCAATTAAGAAGTTGAGGAGTTGTAATATGTGGTCTTAATATCATAATTCATGCACTATAGGTTCCTCAGCATACCTTACTTTCACAAAGGCTATACAAAATATGAAAGCATTGAACTATATCAGGAAGGTACATATACATAAGCTCACATTCATCCACAATGATGTAAAAATTTAAATATATACATAAATGAAAACATTTACTTAAGAATTAACCTTAGATGTTTTCCTAGGAAACATCCTATAAGCCTGGAACAGCATGCCTATAACATATATGTATGTTTCTAAAACACCAAAAACATCTCACAGGTTCCTGATGAATGGTAACAAAAAGGTCACACTGGCTAATTAGGCTTGAAAGTTGCCGGTCAGGTATGCATTTCTGTAGTAAATATATGTAAGGAAAGTGGTTGATTAGCTTTACAAATTAAGGATCACATTGAGATCTGTATGAAGTCAGACCCTCGTACTGTCTTGCTTGACCTAATGTAATATATGTATTTGAAGGCCTGTCCCATTAGGGAATACATATTTAAAGCATATCCTGCTGGTGTCAGAAGCAAAGAAAAAAAAAAAAATAACACAGGCTTTTTAAGTATTTGATTTTCTTTCCTAAGCAACAAAGAAAAGAGGATCAAATGCTATCGTTGTATTGACCTTAACAATAAATATGCCAGTGTATTCACATATTGTTTGCGTGTAATGAATAACAGAATACTCTGCTTTAAATAGATAAACAGGTAACGGTTAGGTCTTTTATGGGAAACCATATGTTATACAAACACAGTCATAAAACAATATTGCAGGCTTTATTTTAATCAAGACTAACTAATATTAGGACATATACACTCCTTTGTTAAAACTGTTTCTGTCTGCAAGCAATTACATTTTAACACTTGGAAGAAAAGGAAGAATAAGGATATTGAACTGACAAAAGGTTTTTTCCTGTACTATTCTTTCAGGTATCTTCAGTTGTCAAGGGTTAAGGCTGGGCCAGTCACTAGATAAGTGACAAACTCTCTCTATTAATCCCTCTCCCCTCCCAGAGGGGAAGAAAAAGGGAATAATGGGGAGACAAACTTATGGATTGGAAAAGAAAACTAAAGCAGTTTTAATGAAAATAATAAAATGAAATATATAAAAAATATATGCAAAATCTGCATATTGAACAAAACTCTCCTGATGGCAGTTACCTCACCATCACCACTGATGCCATAAGCAGGCCCTGACGAAGTCCCAGACTGGATGCAGAAAGAGATGGGAACCTGATTCAGGAGCTGGATTCAGAAACTGAATTCAGGAATGCATGGATCAGGATCAAAGGCAGAACAGACAGAATCCCCTCAGACGCCAGCCATTGAAGAAGAGAGCTCGACCCTTGTGACCCCTCAGCGTTATACTGAACATGACATATATGAGATGGAATACCTCATTGGTCAGTTTAGGGTCACCTCTCCTGTCCTCTCTTTTTTGGAGGTGCAGCCTCTGTCTTTCTGCACTCCAAAGTGGCACACAAGATTTAGCAGTGACCTTGGTCTGCACAGGAGCAAGTATAAGAAAGAGACTTTCTGCATACAAGTGTTTGGTAGTAACTCAAAACGTTGGGTGTTATCACTGCTAGAAGCAGACACTGTCTGTGAAAATATGCCGTTAACTTCAGAAAGTGCAGTTAGTTAGAAGAGGCTGAGCTGAAAAGTAAAATCACTGAACAGAATTAGTGCTCTTGAAGCTCAAACCAGGACATTAGTGCACACAGTCCACTGTGCTGCAAAATTAAAAGTTATATGTTAAGTCAGGACTGAATCAAAGCCCAGTTGCCAATAAATTATTATGAAAATAAATTGACGTCTGGAAAAGTCTTAGTTCTAGATGCTTATGCCCATTTCCACAAACTGCTGCTTATGTAATCTAAACCAGGAAATAGTTGTGAGTGTCCAGACTTGAAAGAGGTCATTTTATTGCACCAGCAAAGGAAAGGATGGATTTTGTGTCTGACTCAAACTCTGTTGTACATGTATCCACTTTTCAAACTAATATGTCAGCCTTTAGGGAACAGAAGGCTGGGGTGCACATCTTCTTGGCCATGTGGATGCCTGCTTGAAACCAAACCAGGATTCCTTAGGAACATACGATTGTTCCTCTTCAGCCACAGCAGCAGTGAAACTGCTGATTGCCTCCAAATCTGGCACTAGAGAAGTGTGAGCCTAGAGGTCACACTTCAGGAATGCAAGGTGAGATTTTTTGTGTTTTTTTCTCTTCACAGGAATATTGAAAGGTGGGCGGAAATTATTTTACCCTAGAGGATTTGCATTTATGGTTCTGGACTTGTCCTGAAACAACCAGCAACCCCCAGGAAAAATAGGTGGGCATGATGTCAGTCAAGCTGACTCACCCTGGGCTGCTGCTTTCTTCGCTTCCCTCTATCAGTATGTTTTACTGTGTCTTATATTTGGACTGCAAGTTTTGGGGGAGTGGTGGGGTTGAAGAATCTGACTGTTCCATGTTTTCACATTGACCAGGACACAGAGAGTGATGTACATTGTTAGGCCATGCTGGGGGCTCCTCAGAGAGCATTATCTCTGTTGACACCAAGGCTGACAACAGCGACACTACATGCAGGTGATTAAAAGATCCAAAGCTTTGTGGAACTTAGTAATTTTCATTCCTCTTGATTTGGATGAGAATGCTACAACGAACCAACGAAACTCTCAGCCTGAAGGCTTAAAATGCACAAAAGGGAAAGTTTTTTTTCACACAGCACAGTAATTAAATCGTGAAACTCAGTCATATCAAGTAAAGATAGCTAAAAGTAAAAAGGCAGTTAAGAACAGATTAGACAAATTTATGGACGATAGGACCGTTGGTGTCTATTAAGTTCAGTGGGGCAGATGCAAGCCCAGGCTCATGAAATTCCTCAGATTATGTCTGTGGGAAACTGGGCAGGAATACCTGGGTGAAGATCCTTTTGTATAAACCCTATTCTTTTTTTCTTTTCTTTATAACCTCTACTCACCATTGTTGTAGACAGAACAACAATTCTAGTAGACTAATGCTCAGACTATAGCTTGAATAGGTATGTACTTTTACATACTTAACTGCATGAATTAAGAGTTAGTTGAACAGGACCAAGAAAGGTAACTGTGGTTTTAAAACTGGATTATTTGCCTATTTCAGTCATGATCTTGGTCTTTTTTTTTTTTTCATACTTGTGAGTATTGTGAGTGTCACAGTATCACAATACAGCAGAACAGTTGAAGTTGAAAGGGACCCTGGAGATCACCTCATCCAACCCTCCTGCTCAAGTAGGGTCACCTAGAGCCAGTTGCCCAGGACTATGTCCAGATGACTATTATGTATCTTCAAAAATGGAGACTCCACAATTTCTCTGCTTAACCTGTACTAGTGCTAAGTCACCCTCACAGTGAAAAAGTGTTTCCTAATGTTCACAGGGAAACTCCTGTGTTCCAGCCTGGGCCCACTGCCTGTGGTCCTGTCACTGGGCACCACTGAAAAAAGCCTCAGTCTGCCCGCTTTGCATCCTTCCTTCAGGTATTTATGTACATTGATATGATCCTCTCCAAGCCTTATCTTCTGCAGGATGAACTGTCTCAGCCCTCTCAGCCTTTCTTTACAGAAGAGATGCTCCAGTTCCTTAATCATCCTCTTGGCTCTTTACTGAACTTCCTCCAGTAGCTCCATATCTCTCTTTTACTGGGAGTAAACTGGACACAGTGCTCTACGTGTGGCCTCATCAATGCTAAGGAGAAAGACATCTCCCTCCACCTGCTGGAAATACTTTGTGTAATGCTGCCCAGGATACCTTTAGCCTTCTTTGCAACAAGGGCACACTGCTGGCTCATGTCATGTGATATAGACAGCATGTAGGAGAGCACACATTGTCTTAAACATTTCAGTGGGCTTTTTCTTTCTATGTATGATCAAAAGTGTTTTTGTAGTGGTAGTGTAAACATCTATAGTGCTGTGCTATGCTAAATCATCAGCTCAGATGCAGAATGTGTGCGAATGGTCAAATACTGCCTAAGGTCATCATTTTAGGTATAGAGTGAGCTACTCCATCTTTACATACATTTAATCTTTGGCCTTTCTGAGGAGACTGCCATAAAGGCTTCTGATTAGTGCCAGTTGTGGTAGACTTTTGAAGTTGGTCAGTAATTTAATTGTCAGCTAATAGGTGCAACTTGGAATCTGGGAAATTTTTGGTCTCATAACTCTCCCTTTCATTCCCATTCTAGCCCTGCCATGTCACTGGGTTGTTTCATCAAGGGAAACAATTATCAAAGCTTATAGCAGTTTTCTCTAAATTGTTGTCAGGGAGTCAGCATTATGCTACAGAGGTGCAGTGCACTGCATCAAGTGGTTGCACTGAGTGACACTCTGTAATCATGTGATGTGGCTATGTGATTAAATACTGGTTTCCTGTTGAGTCATTCTCCCTGGGAAACAATTGTCACTGCACTTAGCATCTCTCCCCATTTGAAAGCAAGGCGCCCTTCTTTCACCAGAAGGGAAGAGTTTTACTGCTAAAGATGGAAACCTGATGTCTTTGGTGCCTTCATCAGATAAACTCTTCTTGAGGCCAAGGATGGAAAGGTTTGGTCTCAGGAACGTTTTGTAGTGCAATAGGATACCACTAAAAATAGTGAAGAGAACACTCAGCAGGTAAAACACAATTTGTGCTGTTTCCTAACTAGTCCTTCCACTTATTTGCCTCTCCCATTCTTCATTTACTTTCTACCATCCATAGTCCAGAACCTACTCCACACGCTTTCTGAGGGATAGAAAAGACCTGATTTAAGACCTGGGCTCAAAGGAACCATCCAGATTGTCTCCAAGCAACTGCACAGAGTATAAGGCAAATCCCACTCCTCTGAGATGCAGTGCTCCCCTTTCCACCTCTTCTACAACCAGTCTTTCCCAGTCATCTGCCAGGCTGGCTTTTGAACAAGAATATAGGAGAGCCCTATACTGGTGAGAAAGATTTGTTTCTAGGAGACTTGATAAAGGACAAACATCCTTCTGGGCAAAAGTGAGAGAATGCCAAAATAAAACTAGTGGTCATCTGCTTATTTTAAACTCCCTTGAAAATACTGCCAGAACAAGAGATCTCCTTTGTGTTCGCAATAAATCCACATCCACATGCAAGGCAAATCCAGACCTCTGTAAATTCCCTAATTAATCCCTATTAATTTATTAACCTTTAGCGACAAAGCAGCTATTCTGGATTTCCAGGACTCTGTAGAAACGCATCTCTCACACTGAGCCAAGCACTCGGGGTCCTTGACAGAGTGAGGTCTGAATCAGACATGGAAAAGAGGGGGACACCTCTCTTATACAGCTAGCGCCATCTAGTGACAGCTGCTAAAGGGACCTCCAGTAGGCTGTAACATTAGCCCTACGGTATCCATAACAGCCTATTTATGATACTAAGAGAAATGCAAAAGTTTATGGAAAAGAAAAAGAGAAAGGTTTTCTTTGTCTGCACTGTCTGTCCTACCCGTATCAAAACAAGTTCCACATGCACAGCTTTATGCATGTCTTCTGTAGTCTTAAGATTCATATGTGGTCAATGAAACCTCCTCACAAGCACACAGCTGCTGCATACTTCCAAAATTGTCAAGCAGGTCAAAATTGCAATGCACACTGCTCACATACTGAGTGGTGCAATCAGTCCTGGAGGCACTGGTAGGTAAGTGTAAATATACAGTGCAAAGGAAAGATCTGAAGCAGATCCATAAGAATACCTCTGAGGCACAGGTGCTATATCATGAAAATCTGCTGTTTGAACAGGTAGAGAAATATGCACAAAAGACTACTCCATGAGTGGGACACAACTGTGTCCTTTTAGGATACTGTACTCTCTTAGATCTGTTAAAAAGTACATTTATATGAACACACGGGATTTCCAATTTTCAGCGAAGAACATCTTTTTTATCAAGGGGCTACTGTGAAACGTGATGGCACATAACAATTTACCTGGGTCATATTCCTAACTGCTGCCTTTGAAAATTATAGGTACAGTAGATATTCAGTTAATATTTTTCTTGCCAAGTTCTTTGTTTTCTCCTTGCAGTATTCTCTGGGATACTCCTTAGTAAACCTGCCATGATATCAATAAACAGGTTTTTCATGCAGTGAAACAGGGGCAACACTTTCCTAAGACTTCATTCACAAACAAAATTAACTTCTTTTCCTTTTAAACTGACACAACTCTTCTGGAATTTTATGTTTATTTGAAAAATATCCTTATATCTTCTTGGAAATCTATTCTTTCTCTCATGCCACTTCAGTAATTAAAAGGCACAATGTCCTTGCTCCTTAAGAAAGTTTAGAACATCATAGATTTCCCTTCACATTTATGGCTAAATAAGTGGAATATATTCTATTACTGTAAGCTTCAATTTACAATATCTGAAAGCAAACTTAATAAATGGCAAATATGTACATTACATAAATTCATTTTCATTTCTTCTTGCCCTACCACCTTTCAGACAAATTCATTGTTTATGCCACAATAAATTCAGACAAAAGATATTGCCCACACCTTTAAAATGGGTCAGATCTTCACATAGGGTTAACTGGCATAATATGTCACATATGAGGATCTGAATTCATGTTCCTTGATTTTATAATAAAACATTCACTATGAAAAGACCATCACTTTCTTCATGAGATATATATTTTTTATGCAGATTCTAAAGATATGATTATCTGTTGTATTTTAATCTTCTTTTAAGGTTGTTGTACAGTTTTTATATGGAAAAAAATGTGGTAAATATGTAAGTCTGAATGGGAGGCTGACCTAACATACCTCAGGGCATATATGCTCAGAATAGCCCAAGAAACTTTAAGATTACCTTCACAGCCCACAATCAGTCTGCTGACAGGTTATGATGCATGAGGGATCTAGTCCAAATCTCCCCAGTACACCTCATTTGAGATAGGTGTTCACTCATTTCTAATGCAGATTTTTACACACTTAATCTAAATTTTGCAACTACCTTTTCTGTTGAATAAGATGTCCATCCAGAAAAGGAACCTTCACAGAGACATACCAAATTACCATTTATGCAAAAATAACACATTCTGGATTGCTATATTATGCTTTCTTTTTTTCTACTTTATCATTGTAATTCCAAATTAGTGGCCTTGTCAAATAAAGAACTATGACTCAGCTTCTGTCAGGACTTCACAAGTACAGGCAGAGATGATTTTGAAGGAGAAAAATGGGGAGGTGAGCCTCCAGTTCTAATACCCTCTCATGTCGCAGTTGTTCCTTGTCATGCATCTGCATCACTCCATGCATTGTGCATGAGCACGACTGTTGTTCCCTTTGCAGCAGAAAAATTACCCCTTGGAGCCAAGTATTTAAACCAAGTGTCAAAGAAAAAAAAAAAAGAAAA
>JAAGNO010004462.1:3452-32543 GCA_033439905.1 Ceryle rudis | reverse complement strand
TACCCCTTTTCTTCACCTAAAACAAAAAAAAACACCCCAAAAGAAAAATAAAAAAAACAAAAAAAAAAAAAAAAAAAAAAAAAAAAAAAAAAAAAAAAAAAAAAAAAAAAAAAAGAGAGAATTATATCCTACTTGACACTGCACCAGAATAAATTCATTTGCTATTGATTTCTTTATTCAGAAGCTTGATCTTCCTTATTCATTTTTCATACATAAATGGGAACCAATATGCCTCTTCTGCATAAAATAAAGAAATTATAGTATTAATCAAAATCAGATAAATGAGGCAAAAAGCTCAACCCTGCCCTTGTGCCTAACTAATTATTTTGAACAACTCTGGTCTGTTCACCTCTGTGCTGAGTTGGTAATGTATCCCCCTTTGGTCAATTCAAGATCTCTAGCAACACCTATGGGAAAGTCTTTAATTAATCCTCTGTTACTGTTGTAATTGCATTATCCTGAGGGAAATCCTGACTAGCTAGGAATATTATTTTAAATGTATACTGTAAACAACATATGTCCTCAGGAGAGTTCAGTTAATACAACCATTTTGACCCTTTCACTGCTGGGTGCTTAGTTTATTTTCATATCCACTAAAAAGGTCTTTTTCCTTTTCATGTGGGGTTATTTAGATTTCATGATTGAAAACTATATAGTGCAATTACATATCTACCAACCAAACATAATAATTGTTTACAGGTTACTTAAAGTATTTACAACTAAAGGAAGAAGGCTTTATTCTGTTCCAGTCTACTGTCTCATTATGAAACACAGCCCTTTGCGAAAACGGATCTCTCTAACAGAGGCATAGCAGACGCGGATGTTGTACTTTCCATATATGATGCAAAGTAGTACAATATAGCCCAGAAGGATCTCCTTATTCTCCTCATTTCTCTTTCATATTTCTTATAAAGGCAGGATTACACATCCTTGGGAGCAAGGAATGGGAGCTTGGAGTGCTGCTCCTGGTCTCATAGTTCTTCCATGAATTTTGTTAATTGTAGAAAGTTAGTAAAATATCACATGTCCAGGTCTAAATTTTTTGATTTCTAAAAATGAGTTCTCCATTCTTAGAAAAGTAATAAGGGGGGGGCAGCACAACTGCCACATTGGACTTCTGAAGGGCAGACTTGTTGAGGAGACTGCTTGACAGAGTTCCTTGGGACACAGTCCTGAAAGGCATAGGAGTCCAGGAAGGATGGACACTCTTCAAGAGGGAATGACTTCAGTGCTGGGGAAGATGTTGGAGCTGATCATCCTGAGTACCATCATGCAGTACATGCAGGACAATCAGATGATCAGGCCCAGTCAGCACAAGTTTATGAAAGGCAGGTCCTGCTCGACTAACCTGATCCCCTTCTACAACATGGTTGCGCACTTAATTCATGAAGGAAAGGCTGTGAATGCTGTCTATCTGGAATTTAGTAAAGCCTTTGACACCGTCTGCCACAGCATTCTCATGGAGAAACTGGCTGCTCAGGGCTTGGATGGGCATATGCTTCACTGGATAAAAAACTGGCTGGAAGAGTGGTAGTAAATGGAGTTAAATCCAGTTGGCAGCTGGTCATGAGTGGTGTCCCCCAGGGCTCAGTACTGGGGCCAGTTCTGTTTGATATCTTTACTGATGACCTGGATAAGGGAATCAAGGGCACCCTCTATTAAGTTTTTGGCCAACACCAAGCTGGGTGGAAGCGTTCATCTGCTCAAGGGTAGGGAGGCTCTGCAGATGAATCTAGATAGATGGGCCAAGGGCAATGGCGTGAATTTCAATAAGGCCAAATGCTGGGTTCTGCACTTTGGCTACAACAACCCCTGGCAAAGCTACAGGCTTGGAAAGGAGTGTCTGGAAAGCTGCTCAGCAGAGAGGGACCTAGGGGTGTTGACTGATAACCAGCTGAACATAAGCCAACAGTGTGCCCAGGTGCCCAAGAATGCCAATGGCATACTAGCCTGTACCAGGAATGGTGTGGCCAGCAGGACCAGGGAAGTGACTCTACCCCTGTACTTATCACTGGTGAGGCTGCATCTCAAGTACTATGTTCAGTTTTATGCCCCTCACTAAAAGAAGGACACTGAGGCACTGGAGGATGTCCAAAGAAGGGCAACAAAGCTGGTAAAGGGTCTAGACCACATATCTTATAAGGGGCAACTGAGAGAGCTGGACTTGTTTAGCTTGGAGAAAAGGAGGATCAGGGGAGAGCTTATCCTCTCTACAACTAGCTGAAAGGAAGTTGTAGAGAGGTAAGGGTCAGTCTGTTCTCCCAAGTAACAAGTGATAGATCAAGAGCAAATGGCCTGAAGCTGAGCCAAGGAAAGTTTAGAATGAATATGAGGAAGATTTTCTTTCCTGAATAGGTTATCAGGCACTGGAACAGCTTGCCCAGGGAGTGATTAAGTCCCCATCCCTGGTGGTATTTAAGAGTCATGTAGATGTAGTGCTTAGGGATATGGTTTAGTCAATGTCTTCTCAGTGTTAGGTTAATGATTGGACTAGATGATCTTAAATGTCTTTTATAATCTAGGAAAACCTGTGATTCCCTGAGAGGACTATTTTAATATTCCAAACTTTGACTAAAATTATGAAGGAATTCCTCTTCAGTGGGGTTCGCCATGCTTCATTTCACAAGCTTTCTGTTGTCAAGAAAAAAAAAGACAAGCTACTCCCTTTGCTTTTATTTACTCAAGGCAGAAATGGGTAGAGTAATGCCTGCTATTTCACCAGCACTCTGAGAGGCTATGTTCAAATCTGTGAAGTGTTGGAGATTCTCCTGTGGAAAGTGTTATGTAAGTGCAATGTATTTTTAGCAAGGACATGAATAAAAAAGCAAAATAGGACTTTGAGCCTTTTTTTTATTAGAATGACTTGACCACTTTATTAAACCATCTTTTTTACTTCCCTGATCCACAGATAGCAGGTATAACAGGTGCAGTGTAATGAGATCAACATATTAGATTACTTGGACAAGATTACTGAAGGTCACTCTGGCACAATTTTTAAACACTTATTTTAGGTACTATCCAAAGATGTCTTTAAAGTATGGTTGCACTTGCCTTGCTTTCTGACTTCAAGGAATGATAGGACAACCACAACTGGTCACTGGTTTGAGCACCTAAATTCCTAAATATTTTCCCTTGTTCATGAGTCAACTGCCCAATAAACAACTATCTTGTGCAGAGTTTGCACCAGCTCAGTTAATACTCTTCTTCTGCACTTTGAAATCTCAGTCTGTCCTAGGACCTGCCGAGATTCCTAACATGTATTCAAATGAATGCTCAAGCAAAACTCTTCTCTTGTGCTTTTTTTTTAATTTTTTTTTTTTCCTAAAGGGTTTAAATAACATTTCCTGAAACTTTGGAATAAACACTGTTTGCAGGATGACCATAAGAAAAGAAATCTTCTCACTGGGCCATTTTTGGAAATTAAACATTGATTGGATTGCATCCAGAAGAGTGTGAGGAAAACATACAACTAGAGACAAACAAAGCACAAGTGGAACAGACTCATTACATAGAATGGGAGGATTAAAGGCTCTTAGGCTCAGCAGGACTAAGCTGGGCACTTCCTCATGGCTCTCCCCACAAAAGTATTATCTGACCAAGAAAAAGTATGACAGAAAGTAAACAACTTCAATTACTTGTGTAATGCCAGAAAGACACTGTGTAAAAAAAAAAAATGTAATGAAAAAATTTTTTCCATAGTGTGAGAAAAAGATCATGACCACAGTTAAATCATACAGAATTAAATCATAATGTATCAAAAACCTTTTCACAAACAGAAGTGTTTTCTCTGGATTTAGTAGAAGGTTCAACTGTAATTAATTTATACAAGGAAAAACCAAGCAGTACATTTCTTAAACTAACAGTCCTGAGAATACAGTATGTGTATCTCTCTTCTGGAAAATTTATTAAGCATTAGGAGGAGAGGGGGAGAAAGACAGACAGAGAGATCAAATTGAATCTCTCTGTTCTTGTCAGTTTGTGCTGCTGTGGTGAATTATCACAAACTTCATAAATGTAAGTAAAATGGAACCCTTGAAGTCTCAGTCTATTTCAACAGAATGTAACCATATTCCGATTTGCACTTGAATTAATGGGAGGCTACATAGCTTTGAAAGTCTGGAAGTCCATGTCACACCTATTATAACACATTTTATTAATCAGTGACTTACATTAAGAAAGACCATCCATCCCAGCTTTCTGCAACTCTTTCAGAGCAAAAAAAAAGCCCAAATGAACCAATCAAAAACAAAACAGAAAACAAACAAACAAACAAACAAACCCCCAACAAAACAATAAAACAAGCCACCCTTATTTGTTCTTTGAATATAGTAGCTTAACAATATCATAAACTGGTTCTGTTAAGCATATACATTAGGAATGTACTATGGTGAACATTCAGCTTTACTTAAATCAACTTCACTAATAGTTAATGTTAGATATTTTTTTAAGAATACTAAAAGTTAGTCTTTTGGTATGAAGGGCTTCTTTTCTTCCTCTATTTTTTTCTATACATCATCCCTCATGTCCAAGCTGCATCAGAGCAAACACATCCTATCTCCCTTTGACGTTGTCAAATATTAGGATTGGCTTTTGACAATGTTGATATAGTGCTGTTAGTCAATATTCATAGGTATAACATGGAATGTTCAAGAAGTCCCTGGTATATAACAGGAACACTAGTGATACACAGTGTGTTCCAATGGAAAAAAAGAGAGATTTTTCACATATAACTCAGTGTATCTTCACTTTGGATGCCCTGATGCTGATATGTTTTCATGAAGTAGGGAAACATAAAAAGTTTCCTCCTGTTCTTTCCATCTGAATGCCTGAGAGAGCAGGACCATGCAATTTCTATGCATGTAATAGCAACAGTATTAATGACTTCTGTGAGCATATATTATCCATATTCATTATAACAAATATAGAATAGGGAAACTATAAATAGAAATTGCTGCTTTGCTGGAGAGCAATGGGAATATTTGATATACATAAGGAAAAGAGCAATATAAAGGAATTTGGCAACAAATCCAAGTCTGGGAATATTTATACCCATGAGCTTTGTCTGATAATATTTATGTACATGAGGCACAGCAGCCCACAGAACTCTTCAGAAACTTTAGTGAGCCATTCAACACCACTTTCAAATGAAAAATAAATATATGTCCTATTTCTTGGACTCTTTTTATAGATTTCTTATTTTCTAAGACATACCAGTATCATTCCTTGCAAAATGATTCAATGGTTTCTGTTTAAAAGTTTGCATACAACTGTCAGGTTAAATTCTACCCTTACAAGTACGTAAGTGGCAAGGACTCATAGGTGGTGCCTATAGAAATTAGAGCTGGGAAAGACTCAACAGCACAGAATGTCCCAGTGTTATATATTGGAGTGTTTTGTCCACTTCAAGTTTAACTTGAAGCAAGCAACCAGATTTCTGTCTCCTCCTTTCAGAGCATTTTCAAAATAGTTGAATAGACTTTTCTATAAAAAAGGTTTCCTGGTATAAATTTTAAACCTTTCTGTTCTCAGGTTCATATCTACTTTCCTCACACTGAAGTAGTATCAATAAACAAAATAACATACAAAGAACCTGACCTTCCAAAACCATAATTTATAGCACTTTCCACAATACAGTATGCCAAACAAAAAGACAGACTATAGAGACAGCAATAGATGTTTTTAATTTTGTTTATTATTCATTTGTTCATTCTATGAGGCCTCACATAATGTCTGTGGCTGACCTTGAATTAAATTACATTCTCACTCTGATTACGTTTCCCTGATACACCAAACAAAGAGAAGAACACAGAGCATGACATTTCAGCATCTCTGTTACCTCTATATACAGCTTCAACTGAATTATTTCTTCTTGTTTCTTGTGGAACACTGACAAGCTGTTGAAATCTCTTACATCAGATAAATGGACTTTATTATACAAGAGAGCACTTCATAAGTGCAGACCTTTTGGGATGACAAAAACTAGCTGAATTCTCCACTTTCCACCAAAGCTGCCAGCAATTTCCTGCTTTTGGCAGACCTACTAACAAAATTCTGTTAGTGAAGGCAGAAACTCTAAGCCTAGGTCCAGTTGCTGCCAGTCTGCCACACACAGAAAACAGATCTCAACTTTCCACATCTGATCATTGTTTGAAGACGCATTTAAAAGCTTACATTCGGGGGAATTTCTTTCTATAGTCAGAACATTTAATCCTGCTGATATCCAACCCATTCTGAAAGAGAAATAGGTTTGTGGCAAAGTCACTTCAAATTAAGCTGATGTGTTATTTAATTTCTTAGGTGAAAAACAAGATCTGATCCTAAAAGATGTCAATCATCCTCAAAAACAAGGGCTCAAAACACTGAAAATACTTAGCACCTTCCAGGTTAGAGCTTTTAATGGTATTAAAATTGTTTTCACTTGCCACACATACAGGAGTATATGTGCTTTAATCAGTCTTAGACTTTCCAGAAAAATATTCAGTACAGATTTTCAGTGATTTATAATGAATAAATTACCCCGTTCAACTTGAAATGCAAAATGAATGTCAGTAAGTGAGGTTGGACATGGATATTATGGCAAAACCAAAGAGAGAACAGATCTCTAAACACTGCTTTCCACCCAGGCCCCTCATCTTTAACATGTAAACAGTGTCTTTTCAGTAGTCAGATAGTTTATATATGTTCAGTGATACCAATGAAGTCACACATCTCAGATGATAAGAAGGGAATATTAATTTTCAAGAAGAATGTAAAATAATTTAGAAAGAAGAGGACCTTATTTGCTACCTAGAAAGCCACGCAATAGGTTGGTTTGTTTGGTTTGTTTTTTTTTTCCTGAGGTATGCTATAGAATATCCACTTCCTTTACAGAATGGTTATTTTTTGCTTTGCAAGGAAGTGACATATGTCTCTGGGAAGGTTGTCTGTGTGCAGAGGTCAGGGAACACAGCTGCTAGTATAGACCTAACCCACTGATTTTATAGACAGCCTGTGGCATTTCTCCCTAAAGCAGGAATGACAAATTTTGGTCATTAAAAGCTGCTTGTCAGACTTTTACACAGCACAACATGCAAGGTTTGTATCTGTACCCATACTTGATGCACTGCTATTCATTCCGCTGTATGTAGATAGAAGCTGCAACGTGAATCAGTTTTGCTACTAACTAGATCCAAAATGACTGTCATCTCATAATCTAAGCAGCATCTAAAAAGATTGATAGCTATAGATGCAAGAGGACAGAAAGAGTTCCGGAATTAATAATAAATCCTGAAGCTTCTCTGGCAATAGGAAAACTGAGTGGATCAGGCTAAAGAGACATACAGTTTCTGGAGAAGGAGAATGGCCTGGAATAAAAGCTAAGTATTTATAATATCATGGAAAACCAAATGTAAGGGACTTGAGTTAGTACCTTAAGATATCTGCCAAGTTTAATTTTTCTTTCCTGCATTCAAAAATTGGTTTCATCTTAGTTATGCAGAGGGATATGTAGATCTCTAAACATGTATAAAAGTATAAGCAACAAAAAAGTAAAGTTTGTATATAAAAGACAAGTGTATTAACTAAGCATATCCCAAAGTGTTGTGTTTTGTCGTTTTTTAAGGATGAAAGATAAAGCCAAATTCAAATTGTCTAATGCTTAGTGAACAGGGTCCTCAACTATTTGGATGATGGATCACCAAATTTTAATTCATTTGGGCTCAGAATTTCAACAAGGATTTTTTAATTTTTTTTTAGTCTTCCTAGTACACTGGAATTCATGCTAGATTCTTTATACCTGAAAATATCAAATAAAACTCACCTTCCTGTTTTTTACCTATCTGCAGCACACACAGAGAAATTAAAATGGAAAATAAAGACCAGGGTACATATAAAAACTTAGGGTTTTGACTTCATAAAGTACTTCTATTTAAATGAAGATTACTGGAAAAATATCCTAGAAAATTTACATCCAGTATTCAAAACTGTGTAGTATGGAGAATTTCCAGTCAGCCTTCTTTTAAATACAGTGAAACTTGCATTATGTATTCAGTACCCAAGATATCTAAAAAATGTTCTGTTCTCTAGTTGTTCAGGGCTGAAGTCCACTGTAGCCAGTGTTAAGCTTTTCTGTAATAGTCATGACCTGCAGGTTGGTTTAGATATAAATTAGTCCCATTCTTAACACAGTGATATATAATTTTTTTTCCATATTTACTATTCTATTCAAAAGCAGAACTATCAGTCATAGAAGAAAATTAATAAAGAAATAACCAGTAAAAAAAAACATTCTTGTCATAATTATGTTGGTTTCAAAGGACTCACGCCAGGTTCAGAATTTGTCTTAGGACATTTTAGTATTTAGTATTAATGGTTCAGGACTCTATTTCATCATAAAAAGATGGAGGAACAATAGAATCGTAGAATCATAGAATGGTTTGGGTTCAAAGGGACCTCTAAAGATCATCTAATTATCTAATTCAGCCTCCCTTGCAGTGTGCAGTAATATCTTCAACTACTCCAGGTTGCTCAGAGTTCCATCCAACCTGACCTTGAATGTTTCCAGGGATGGGGCTTCTACCAACTCTCCAGGCAACCTGTTCCAGTGTTTCAACACCCTCATTGTAAAAAATTTCTTCCTTATATCTAGTCTAAAACTAACCTACTTCAGTTTAAAATCATTATTCCTTTTCCTGTTGCAACAGGCCTTGCTAAAAGGGTTGTCCCAATCTTTTTTATAGGCCCCCTTAAGTATTGAAAGGCTGCAATAAGGTCTCCCTGCAACCTTCTCTTCTCCAGCCTGAACAACCCCAACTCCTTTAGACTTTCTTCACAGGAGATGTGTTCCAGACATCTGATGATTTTTGTGGCCCTCCTCTGAACCCTCTCCAACAGTTTTATGTCCTTCTTGTGGTGAGGACTCTAGAGATGGATACATTACTCCAGGTGGGGTCTTATGATAGCAGAGTAGAGGGGCAGAATCTCCTCCCTTGACCTGCTGGTCACTATACCAGAATATCTGGCAATTTATGAAATGACTGGACTTCATGATGTCCTCATTTGCATAGTAATACCCACAGTGCTTTTCCTGATATTATTTCTTACAGACTACTGCTAGTACTGATTACTCCCTTGGTGCTTTTACAAACATGACTTATTTTCTCAAATTTTCTTTGACTTTTTATTCCTTACATCTTATTCAAGTCAATGTTTAGTGGCCTGGACACCATCATGGGCACAGGATTCTCATGGGTTCTATTTGCTTTGATAGCTATGATTTATTTCCTGGCTTTAATTATTTTGTAAAACAACATAAATATCTACAGTAAGTTGTGGGCACATTAATTTAATGGTCCATGGTAATGGGATGCTACATTTGTTCATATAAAAAGGCCACTCATCTACAAAGCAGGATGGTAACATCTAGTCTTAAGACCCCAGTAGGCCTCCTCAAATAGTTGCAAGAAAAAATGCAGCAGGGTACTAAATATGCTAAAATACTAACAGTGAAGGACAAATCCTAAAACACAGGAGCCTTCATGGAGAATGGATCCAGAGCTGACCATCCTGTTTTACAGTTGTGGTTTGTTTGAAAGGTGGTTTAACCAAAATGACATTGAAAACAGAGTCATAAAATGTCACTAACTCCTTTTAAAACCACCTCACAATCCTCTTGAAATTTGGTGAAAGAATATTGTAAGCAGTTTGCAAGTAAGTTTATTATGCCTGATGTATATAAGCTAAGCAAGAGCAACATTGAGAAGAAATACTAGTGGGTCAGGGTAGAGTACACTGTCAAATTAGGGAAATTATCTCCAAATAGCAGAGAAAAGATTCTGATTTTTAAAAAAGTTTGGATAGATCTTTCCCTGATCATGCTATCAGCTGCAGCTGAAGTGCTCCCAAAAAACTCAACATCTTAAGTTATAGCTGTGAGATACACAGGAAAACTGAGTTGGCCAGTGCTGACTCTGAAATACACTGAATGTCCAAAAAAAAAAACGCTTGAAACTTTCAAGCCCAGATTTGGCAAAGTAGTTCAGCATGACTTTGTCAGGCCATAAGTGTATGCTTACAGGATTTTGTTCAGCATAGGTTTATAGTAGAGTGTAATATTCTTCTTCAAAGATCTCAAATAAGAACAATTTTATTAATTTTTTTTTTTTTCTCCCCTTCATCTTTAATTAAGGGTTCTGTGACTCTGCAACCAGTACAGCTTGTGGTACTTCCGTGATATAATAAGAAATCCATGCCCAATTGGACATGATAACTTGACAATATCGTTTTGAGTTTGAAAGTGTTCATACAGCTCTACCTTCTATCACCACTGACACTTGCTTTTTCTAGCTCGCACTGCAGCTGTTTGCATGGTGTTTCTTCCCAGCTTCACTGCTGTTCTCTACTTTCTGACTAGTTAACTGGTGTTGGACCCAACTGCCATTTGAATGCTTTTCCCTTCCCTCTGCCAGCATCAAAGATGGCACAACTTAGCAACTTGCTTCCACTTTCAAATCTAGTATATAAGTCTGAAAAATTCCATCCTGACTATATCGGTCACTAAATGAAAAGATAGAGTGAGCTTTGCTCCTGGCACCTTCTGCAACTGCTTTTGAAGTTGAAGGGAGCAACATGCTGTAACTGAGGACCCAGTTTATCCCTCAGTTTAATAAATGTGTCTGATCTGATAAGAGCTCCAAGGGACTGTCCCACTTTCTGGCCTTGTCAATAGGTGATATCTCAGATGGACAGAGAGACAGAATGGCTACCCAGAAAACTGTAGTTTCTCTTCACAGCACTATGGTACTTTTTAGGCTAAGTACATAGAACCTGCACAATTATGTGGGAGAGTGGGATCATCACTTCAGTATTTGTAAAAAAGCATCCACTACCTACTCAGGTTATACCTATTCTGTTTCTGAAAACTGAGAATCAGCAAAATATATTTTATTTCCCTTTTGGATATTCTACACTGTGTACAAGCAGTTATTTTTTAAATGACACCAACTGTCCTCTTTTATTATTTCCACCTCCGATTCATTTCTGCACAATGCATGCATATGTACAGACATACACACACACACTGCAGCCCTTGGAATCCTCAGTGAGATTTGATTTCACTTGCAGAGGATACTCTGCCATGACTGTCACCAAAGTTATATAATTGGAAGGAAACAATAAAATGACAGATTGCTTGTTCTAAATAATTGGATAGACAGGGTAGCAAACACTGGGTTATGAAAAATATTCCTCAAAGGATGTCAAACTTCAATAACTCACATAAAAAAAAAAAAAAAAAAGACACTGATATCTGCCCTCCTGTCACAATGGAATATTTTTATGATCAAGTTATAATTTTCTACATCAATTTAAAAATCTTTTTTTAAGGAATAGGGAGAGAAAAGCCTGAGGATCATTGCTGAACTTCTATTAAAAAAAAATGACACCAAAATGCTCAACCGTGTGTTTAGAATAGGAAGTTTCTAACCTTTAAACAATGTGAAAATACCAAGCTCAATACAATTAATTACTTTTCAGTCAGCAAAGCACATAGAGACCCTGACTGAAATCACAACTCTGGAATGAGGGGTGATATCCACATACTTTGCAAAAGGTAGCTCTTTCTTACAAGAGACTTTATCTTATAAACTGTTATTGGGGTCAAAGAAAAGAAAGTGTTTCATTCACTCAAGTGTGTTAGTAGGAGAGCTTGGAATAAGCCCCAGTTTTCCAATTGCCTTATCAGCTAAACCACACTCAATAGATGTCAATTGTTGTTTATTTTTGTATATCCTAAAAGCTAGGACTTATGCAACACCCACCAGGATAAAAGCATAATTGAAAGGAGTGAGGCATTTCCATCACCTGTTTTTGCTGTCTACATTTTAGAGATAAGCCCCAGAGGTTTGCATCTTCAGTGACATCCTTTGAAGCACCGCAGAAAAATCTGGAAGCAAATTTCACAATCAGAGGCTGGTCTGCATGGTTATTTGTGGCAGCATGAGCAACTGGCCAATTGTTGGCAGCCCTTCCTGGTCCTGGAGACATCTATCTTCCTCAGCTGGAAGCTTTTTTCCCCCTTGTGTTTGCTCCATCATAGATTTGCAGTTGTCCGCACTTACATATACATAAATCAAGAGTCACTTCACTGAAGTCCATACTAAGAGTTAGAAAATGTGAGCTTTGAATTAAGATATAATCTGTGTTTTCTCTGTGATTTTACCTGGATCACAAACCCATGGGAACACACCTAAAGATTTCCACTGACATCAGAACACTCCACAGCAGCTCCTACTCCACTCTCCATGTAGCATGAGGCTTCTCACCAATACAGGCTTACTTATTCATTAGAAAAACTTGTTATTTTAGCATACCAGTGGGTTCTAGTGTTGTTCCTCTACTATGACTCTTCAGTTTGAAAACAGTACGTGCATCAGTCTTTAAGACTATGTTCCTACTCTTCACTTCTTCATTAATATTTTCTGTAACTCTACAGTCTCACTTTACATTCATTTCTGTGATAAATGAGCACTGGAAATGTAGACTCTCCCTCTGTCATCTGTTTCTCCCACACATTCACTCCTTGACTGAATCTAACTTGAGCTGAAATTTTGATGTGGTCAAAGATTATACACAGTGTTTCCTGTAAGCAGACATTTCATATAAAGATTTTTTTTTTGTTTCAATTTGTGCTGTGCTGTGCATGCCTAAAAATGTGCATGCTGCTTTACTTTTATGTGTGGTACTATATCTTCTTAATTGAACAGAATCTAATAGAAAACAATGTAAATGGTGGGAAAAATGATAGAATGAAAGTTTTCAATTGGGGGTCTCTGCTCACAAGTGAACTGGCACTTAGATTGCAGGTTGTCTAGAGAACATATGGGACCAGAGTTTTTAAAACTAAATCAGAACACACAGAAGGCTGCAATCCTCTGAAAAAAAAAAAAAAAGAAAAAAAAAAAAGTTAAGTTAATAATTCACAAATCAATGAAGATAAACTTTTGTTATGCCTGCAGTCATACAAAACCTAGATTCATAGAACATCTCTAGTTGGAAGGGACCCATAAGGGTCATAGAGTCAAACCACCAGCCCCTCAGAGGACTACCTGAAACTAAACCATATGACTAAAAGCATCATCCAGATGCTCCTTAGCTGATAGGTTTGGTGTTGTGACCACTTCCCTAGGGAGCTTGTTCATTTTCCTAAGATCTAATCCTACTACCTTGTTCTACTGCACTACCTTTTACCTGGAAAATCCTGGACTTTGCATGGCTTGGGGTCTTTGAATCAAAACTTTATACTGATTTAAAAGACATACTGTATGTTATACACAAGTTATAGGCATTATACAGAAATTCTCTGTTGTGGTTCTAAGGCCTGTGCCATTCTGGATTGTGGACAACTAAACTGGTATTATGGTATGTGTAGCCCAAATCATCAGCAGCTTTTTGTAGACACAAATATTGGTAGAAAGCTCTGTAGACAACAAATTATCTGGGTGATCACAGAGACAGTTCATAATTCTCCCAGATTTAAAAGCAATGAATCTCAGAGCCTTAGTTTATCAATTATTTGCAGTTTGGAGGTCCTAGTAAAGGATTTCATTAAGGGAAGTAAATAGTTTCATTGCACCCTGCTATTTATAGGCTATCATCACTGCAAAGCAACTTCCAGAACAGGACCGGTCTGGGACCAAGAAAAAGAGAAAGAAAGAAATAGAGAACATGTCTCTAGGCAGAAGATAAGGCTTCAATAGTCTGAACATGTTTAGAATGCTGCTGTGTGGTAGCATGAATGATATAAGGTGGTGGTCCATATGAATTGCTCATCCCTCCACAAATAAAGTGCAGTTGCTGCCAAGATATCATGGTAGTTTGTGTTAACTGCCAACCATAGTTGTCTCCAGTAGGTTACAAAACACATTCATGTTTAAGATATATTAATGGCACTGCGTTATCTCATAATAAAGTACTTGCAAATATGTGTCATTGCTGAACACCCACATGGCACCCTATTCTAGGGCATATGGTACTGTATGCTTTTACTAGGCAATGAGTGGACTAATTAGACTGTGCCTTAAATAGGTATTTAGTTTTAAAGGGCTGCACGGTATTTAAGTATACATTTGGTTTAATGAACAGAAGATGCATTTTCCGAACTGGGTTCCACGCTAGTAATTCATATTTCTGACCGTGTATTTTGGTAAGCTTCTCAGAAAAATGAGGTGTTAATTTTTAGAAACAATTATCATCCTGACCTTGATGATTAAGTATGATAATTAAAAGACGTTGTGAGTAATATGTTTTATATCATAAACATTCCTTTCTGATTTACTTACTGAAAAAAAAAAAAAATGCCATTTTAGAAAAGGAATGAGTATTTTTTTAACATGATTAACAAGCCATCTGTTGACATTTCAGTACAGTCTCTTATGAAAGTCCCCAGCTTACTGCTTCAATTTTAACATAGGAAGAACCCAAAATAGTAATGCCTTTTGCAGTTAAATCAGAATAAGGTGATTTAGAAAGGGCAGATTTGAGAGAACAATAAAACACATATTTCCTTGAGATCTGCAAAACTTTCATAATGAAACCTGACGATTAGGGGAATTCACCCCATTTTTTTTTGTTTCTTTTGTTTTGTAGTGTTCAATTTCTTTTTTTTTGTTTGTTTGTTTGTTGTTGTTAGGTGGGGTTTTTTTTGGTGTGGTTTTTGTTTGTTTGTTTTGTACTGGAAACTGGTCCAGATTCCACAAAAAGATTAGCTGATGCTGGCAGACTTTTCAGCTAACCTCATCAGAGTTTCAAGACCTCTTTTCTAAGTTTCAGAGTTTCAGCCTGGGCAATACTTGGGTAAAACCCATAGGATTGTAGAGTTTGCCTCTCTAAAGAAGAAAGTATATGTCTGAGTAGACAACACTATATTTTCTTCTCTTCAGTATCCCCCATGCTGAAGGGCAGACAAAGGTGTTTGAGCAAAAAGATGCTTTAGCTTCTCTTTGAAAGTAGGACAAGCTATATCACATTCCATGCATTCTGAAAGTGTCATGAAACACACAATAGCTAGATAGAGATTCACAGCCTCACTCAGCACACACAGACTTCTCCCTAAACACATGCTGAAGATGAATGAAAAAAGGCTGAAGTCAGTGTATCCTTACTCATCTCATAATTACACACCAGTATCATCCAGTGAAATTAATGGTAAATGCCTCAAACCTGTTTCATCACTGTAGTAGCTCACTTGTAGAAATATGGACTATCCCTAACAAATTCCTGTCAAAGACAGAGGATTCAGATGAGTTTTACTTTGAGATTTGGGGTTTATATGAGCTGAAACTCCAAAAGATTATGAAGCAGAACAATCTGCCCATGTCTGCATAACCACAGCAAGTGCAGGACCAGCATTTGGCATTAGAGAATAAACTTGAGAAGATCTGTCAGAACTGACCGATGTGAAACAATCCAGGTCTGGTGCACCCCACCACCTAGCAGCAGGTCTCCAGCTTTTTGTTCTACAGAAGGGAAAATATATCCATAGAGCTTGGAGTCCTTTGCAGAGCTTGGATCAGGAAAATATGAGCTGTTTCACACTTGAAGAAACAAAGATTTTGCAAGGACCCAGAAGACAAAAGCAAAAGCAGAAGCAGAAGCAGTCTCCCCTCCCCTGCTCCTATTTCCTATTCATAGGAAGTTATGTAGGAGGGGAAAGGAAAAGGCAGTAACCAGCTAGCTTACAACTGGGAAAGGAAAACCAAAAGAGGAACTGGTGGGTTTTTTTTTTATTTACTTACTCTTCCTAATTTTTCTCATAAGCATCAGTTAAACAGAGCTTTACAAAGACACCTTTGCCTTCTCTATTGTCTGTGAGACTATTGCAGATAGAGAATAGCTCCAGGGCTACTCCAACCAATTAGCATTCGACCCATTGTGAGAAGCCTGTGCATTGAATTTTCAGTCACCTGGGCCTGGCGGACATCTGTGGATGATGAATGTTTGCTTGTTCTCACGATACAGGGGTCCTGAACAAGTGGACAGCATATGTACCATAATTTCCTGGCTAAACACTGCAGTTTTTTGCTAATTATTAAAGATGCAGAAGCCTCTTTCTCTCTCCCACCCTGTCGCTCCCTCTGCCTCTCACTTTCTTTATGTCTTTGTTCTGAGCAGCAGCTTCAGCAATGGAAGAACGGCAGTTTAGACGCCACAATGTCTTGCTTGATTGAAGTGGGTTGAGTACAATATCCTTTCGTTCTGTTATATTTACAAACCAGAACAGCTGAATTCTACATCAAAGAGCAGCCAAAACATTTCTTCTGTCACTTCACAGGCACTGTATCTCACCAATGTCTGCTTGTATTAAGTAAGCAATTAAGATTACATTGAACTCCTCTAAAATACTGATATATCTACTTTGGGCTTCAGCCTCTCTTAGATCCAATCATCTTAATGTAATCAATTCTATGGTTTGTCTTTGTGATTTGTTTTTTATATATATTTATATATCTCTCTTAAACTAATCAAGTTTGATTTATTTCTGGTCACTTCTGTAATTGAATGTACCTGGGTAGAATGGGATTTTAAAACATGTTAGACAGACTAGGGCAAAAGGATGAAAGGACTTTGACCCAATACATCATTTCAGTCATATCCCACTTTTAATCCTTTTTTTTTGTACTCTTACAAGCAAGAAATGTATCCAAAAGTATAAAATGAGGTAGGCATTAAGGGCTTATTTACAATCAACAGAAGAGCAAACTTGTCCTTCTTCCCATGTGTGGTTTACTAGCATCGTGACAGCTTACAGGATGGCAGTGGGGGGTGAGATCAGTTACTGCCTTGGAGGAATGGGGAAAAGGCAGGCAGTGGAAATGTTCTGATTCCACCCCCACCCCACTGCTCTGGTCCTGAACCAAGAGCCAGGCTACAGAGTATTAATCTGGTTACCACACTTCACCTCCCTGCTGGGATCAGATTGCTGTGCTCACTCCTATCTGGTGTCCATGAGAGCTGTGCAAACTCTGCCCAGTCTCAGTCTGATGGGATGGAAGCATCCACACTGCCACCCAGGGACAGGAATAAACAGTCGGATCAAACCACCCTGGAGCATGGCAGGAATTTGCCAGTGAGTACTGACCCTGCTCAGTTTTTAAGTCATCTTGTTGCTTAAACCTTTTCAACCAATAGACCCATGTCTTAGCATACTCCACATGTGCACCAACATTTCAGACCCAGAAGACTGTAAAGAGTGAATTTCACTGAACTCCTTTTAATGTGGTCTTTTGGCTGGGGTCAGAAGTAATGCACTCCACTTAGAAAATGTTTTAAATGCTTTCCATGTTCTTTGTGAAATAACAATGTCCTCTGATTAAAAAGCAATATCAAAGCTGAAGGGATGGGGAGCACAGCTTTCTTCAAATAATTTTTCAATTAGATTTGAAATGGCATCAATATGACAAAAGGAATGACCCATGCACAGAGATTTTCCTCTCTGCCAGATCCCTTGCTGAAGCTATGCAGTTACACACCTCAGAGAAACTTTATTATTTATAGAGGGGGTTGTGTGTGTGTGTGAGTGGGGCTGGGGTTGAGGAGAGTGATGTTAAACTGCACAGTTTAGACAGAGACCGAGGTATTTAGATAATAGATCTTCTCTATTTAATTAATTTTTTAAATTACACACCTAACTTTTTGGAGGTATATTTTATTGTTTTAAATCAGTAACTTCCTAAAGGAAGCGTTACAGTGCCTTTCTTTGTATAAGTGAGAAAATTCTGGTAGCTGGCTTCAAACCAGCAGGGTTGGTGCAGATGACTGTGGGCATAATTACCACCGCTCCTGCAAAAACACAGCAATCTGTCCCTTACCTTATAACTGACCTGCACAAACAATGCATCAATCAGAAAGCAGATCCGTCTATGTACTTACTTGTCTGGCTCTCATTGCTGCATGGCTCTGATCATCACAGTAGTACGAAACCTTTCCTAATCCACCTACTGTCCCTCCTCTTTTCTCATTCACTTTGACAGTGATAACTGCTTGAGCCTTTCCTGTCATCATTTGCCCTTGACTCCGTGGAAGAGTTTGGAGAACTTTCAAAGGCTTGGCCTGTTGTCAGCATCAGACTGTGGCAAGGAAATGGATGGTAACAACATACAGAAAGGTCTGTGCTGTGGAACTTGCTCTACAATTAATTCCTCTACTCTGACTGAAAATTAACAATTCTGAATCTATCTAGGAGCGTAAACGTTTCTGAAAATACACATGATATTGAATGGGCTTTAAAAATGTCTCTAGGACCTAACCATCAAGCAATGTATTGAGTTTGTCTGGAGATTATTCCAGTTTATTAAAAAATTTTCCTTTATGGTATATCATACAATCCCGTAAGTCCACCTTTGTTTAGAATCTTTGTCTTTTTTTTTTTTTTTTTTTTTTTTTTTTTAGATGACATTGCAGGTTATTGTTGTTTGATGCAGTTGGAGTTGGCGTTTTAAAATATTCATTTCAGATCAGAAGTGATGTATTTGCTTGAGACGTGAGTGGTTTATAACTGCCAGCATTGACTTTAAATTTAATGACATAAAGAATGTCACGTACATGTGACACAGTCATCATTCCCTTCATTGTAATGCAACTTTGTGGCACAGACGACATCATTTGTATGCGAGTTTCCATGCAAATAATGTCATTTGAATCCTTTTAACAGGAGATAATGACACAAAATTCCAGGAGAACAGGGAACAGGCCATGAAATAAGGACTTTCAAGTGACAAATGGCAAGTTACCTTCCTTATTTACATTTCTCTAATTTTTCTCCTTTTTCTTATTGCTTGAGGCCAGTTGCACCCAAAGGAATGGTCAGGTGGGGAATTAGAGCTACAAACACCTTCATGTCCCCACTAATACATAGTCTGGATAGAGGGGCACTCCCACTGGGCTGTACTCAAAAGTTGCTCTGATAGTTCTATTGCATTCAAAGTTTAAAAAAAAAAAAAAAAAAAGAAAAAAATTGTCACCTACACAATAGAAATGTCACCACCCTTTACCAATACAAGCTCAGTGCACACAGCCATGATCTCAGCCCACCTGGCAGTGGCAGTAAGTGCCTCAACATGTGGTAGTCGCCTCCTGTTTGCCCTGTTTTATCTTACCATTCACAGCACAATTTTCTTTGGCTCCTCTAACATTCTGTCCCCAACATTATCCCATGATGTTTCCCACAAATTGAGGGCTTCATGATCAGCCTGGCCCTGTTTTGTACAGCCATAGCCCTGCTGTGGTGAACTGAAGGCATGGCTCCTCTGGACAGGTTATTTCTGCTCGTCTTGCAAAGGTGCCTACAGCCCTATCCAAGGAGGTCACATATCAACAAATAACTACAATGTCCTGGACTCCCCACCCCAACACTGAGAAGCAGAGCTCTCTGTGCCATCATGCTTAGGTCTGATGGATAGATAATGCCTTATGGATAGACTGCCTTTAGTTAGTCCTTGTTTATTGATTCAAGCATATCTCTTTATTTCTGAGTGAACTGCAGTGCATCATTAACTGAATGAAAAAATATCACATAAATGCATAGCTTTTTTTTTTTTTTTTCCCCTGTGTAATTTTACCAGCTTCAAGCATAGTGGTTTGTAGCTAATGCTAGTGAACAGAAACACTATTTTGGAATTTGTCTCCACCTACCTCCCTCTTTAATTTATGCACACAAATCTTTTTATCTTTACCTATCTTTTCAGCAGAAGGCTGGTTATGTTGCCTCTCCTGCACTCTGCATCCTGAAATGGGATTTGACACAAGGAATCAAACAGTTGATCTATCATGCCCCTCACAATGTTTCCAGGAATGCTTGAAGTGCCATTGTCTGGAACAGAAGATGAAGCTGTTCCTTTTGTCCAATGCTGCATGTTTAAATGCCACTCTCCTCTATGGACATGTATATCATCAATAAGGAGCCACATTAGGAGCTTGACATGGCAAGTCTCAGCATCCAATTTGCATAGCTTTCTGGACAAAAAGTAGATATCCCTATGGAAAGGGAAGGGGTCAGAGGATTACTTGGGAAAGGCCATTATTCATGAAAATGGGTTTGTCTGTTATGTCATGCCTCTCACAGCTTTAGGCTCCAAAACTTCAAATATAGTGAGGAACAGCCCTCTTGAGGTAAAAGACAAGGATCAGCACTGTCTCATTACATGACAAGAGAATAAATCTCTTTCTTCAGAGATACCAGCACATTCCCAAACTTGAAGCTATTTTGAATGTTTACTTGTTTTTTTTGCCAAACTATTCACATCCCTGGAAGAAACATCTCATGTCACCTGTGCTTTTTGGATGGTTACCTGCATAGAACTCACCAGGCTTACATCCTCCCTCCTGCTCACACAACACTGCCTGCACAAGGGAAGAGGCAGCCCATGGGGTGCCCAAACTGTCAGAGCCGTCATTAGTGCCACTGCCATGTACCTGTAACTCCCAAGACATCAAGCACTCCTGGAAACAGGAAGCCAAGCATGATAGACCAGTGTTTCATTCCTTGTGACAAGTCCCATCTAGGATCCTGAGTGCAAGACAGGCAACATCACCCTGTCAGGGAGTGAATGGCTGCAGCACACTGTGGTTCAGTTGCTGGAGTCTTCCAGTTTTCTAACCAGATGCACTAAGGTGATGCTTGGTGCTGGGCAGAAGAAGAAGGAGGTACAAACTGACAGTGCCTGGTTTTGCTGCATTAGACTGCTGGCTGCCTCTGAGCTGTGTAACACATTTGCCCTGAAGCATTCCTCAAACCCCAGTGTGAAATCTTAGCAAGATTGCCATAGACCTCTTTGGTCTACTAGTTAAGGTTTTCTTCCTAGAGAGGTCATGGACAGATACAATCAAGAGCTAGAGTTGCAACTTTGAAGTATCTCATGCACAATAAGGCCCCACAAGCACAATCAGATTTAAATTCGAAGCATACAAAATGCACAGATTTCAAGGCAGAGCAGACTATTTCCAATTTTAGCTTCTAGCACTGGGGCAAGTGCTGTAAATTTTGAAATCTGTGTAACCTGTGAAACACATCAATTTTTGCTGTGGAGATGACAGCACAGAGCCACTCATATACACCAAACTATGGTAGTGTAAGGCAAGGTGATCTCTAACCTAAAGGCCTAGGAACTTCTCCAGCTGCTGCCTACACTAGCCTATATGTGTAGGTTTCTCACCAAAATGACCTTTTTGAGGTTCCTATGAAACAGAGCTATATGCTGCCTCTCATTTTTTTCCAGACTTCAGGGTCAGAGGGTAAGCAGGCACGCAAATAATAGTAAAATTATACAGGAAGTTGTCAAAAGGGTCCTAGCACAGGCAGAAAGGACTTTTGACCTTTCCGAGTGTCAAAGGTCTGGTTCATGTTTCTTTATAGTAATCTGTAGCTATGGCAATGAAAATAGACCCTTTGAATGAATCGGTTTGTAGATTTTGCTTTGAAAGTTTCTTTGACTGTCATATTTGAATTGAATTTTAATTAAAAAAAAATTGCTTAAAGCTATAACCCAAGAAAGACTTTATTTACAATAGAAAACGAACTGATGCTGACAGCTGTAAGGGTGGGCTAAGGAAAAAAAAAAAATTGATAAAGAAGAAGCATAGTGATACCTCCCCAGACCAGAATCAGACTAAGGTTTCTTTTTTCTCTGTCCCTTTCTCCTTCTCTCCCTCTCCTCAACCACTTAAGGAAGAGGTTGCCTGCCTCACACTTCCATAGAGCATTACAATATTTTCGGAGATACAAGTAACCTGTGAGAAAATCAGTAGGATGTGCTGACAGTGTCTTCAAAGCCAGTTAGAAAGCTAAAGGCAAATTAAAATGGTTTGCAAAGAGAAAGAAAAAGAGCTGTTTTTTTCTCCTCCATGGGCACTCTTCATAATCAGAACCATCCTTATTTTGCTGTTGTTGTAGTAATAGCTGTTGTCTTGCAGATTCATTAATGCAACCATAGGAAAAGATTAAAAGAGTTTTGATTATGACACAACTATCGATATTGGTGCCTGACAGCAATATTATCACCTCATTGATATAAGTGCTGAGCATAGGTGATTTTAAAAGTGTGACTGATTAAAGCAACATAAATAGTGGTCTTGGCACTAATGCTGTCAAGCATAAATCTGGGACCTTGACAGTATGGTGTGAACCCAGCTTCTGACTAGCCTGAAACCTTTCATTTATGCCTCATTGAGAACAGGCCTGTCACCTCTCTTTTTACCTCTTTTTAACTGAGGACAGCAAAAATAATTTCTTTCTCTTTTAAGCAGGTCATATCAGAATATTATCCCTTGGCATCTACTATATTTTACCTGGTGATTTTTTTTTTTTCTTTAAAAACAGAAAAAACAGTAGCAAATGTTCTCAGTAGGTGCCAAGACCATGCTGAAGAAAGTCTGTGAGAAGAAATGTTTTATAATCAAGGCCAGGTTCATCATTAGACTATTACATATCCTTTTTCTGCTAGATGACTTTTTTTTTCCTCCTTGGAAATTCCCTGCCAATGGATATCTAAGCACATCTCTACCCGACCATAATCTCTATAATGCAGATGACCAGTGTACAATGCATCATGTCCTTGATCCATTAAATATACTGGGTGTGTGCTAGCCCTCTATGCAGCATATGTAATAGTTGGTCTCAGGTATATCAGGATCATTGTGTATAAATTTTAAAGCAAGAAACTAGGAACATGCTGCAAAGAATACACCCAGGTTTCCTTCCACAGCTTTCACTCTCCTCCAGCCAGGAGCAGCTCAGGTGCACAGGGGGACCCTTAGCAAGCACATGTGAGGATGGCACAGACAATAGGGAGCACTCTGTGCTCTCCTTTCTTGTATCTTGGACTCAGGTGCTGCTTGACAAGTGCTGAATGAAATCTCTGCTCAAGACCAGAGGTATCCACAAGAGATATTGCATATGAACATGGAAAGGAAACATTCAGCATCCAGGTGGCAATAATATTTCATTCATGCCATCCAGGAGACCGGGCCAGGCCTGAGCTTCTCCTGAGTAGGGAAGAGATGCTTTGAGGCAGAGATAGTGGTAGGGTTGTCCCCATCTGTGGGGGAAGAAGAGTGGGTTAGTGTTTCTACCTCTGCTCTTGTGCTCTTTTTCACCTTGGTAGTTACAGAAAGAGAGACACACAGTGTCACCCATAACATACCTGAACTGATAGGGTAAGAGTGGAGATTATGAGGCTAGTTTTCTATGAAATAATCATCCAAAGCTGTCCAAAAAATATATTGTAACAGGGCCTGTTCTTTATTTCCCATTGCTTTTAAGATTGGGTTATGGTCCTACTGTTTATCACATTCCCCCTCCAAGAATAGACAAACAATTGAATCAGACACCCAGATTACAACAAAACTGGAAACTGCAATATCCATACACCATGTGGCACAAAGGAAATGGTATTCCTGAGATTACTAGTCCTAATAGGAGAGAAAATGTTGCCTTAAAGTTATATATACGCACAAGGCTCTTTACAGTGCAAACACGTCATCAGGTATCTAAACACACTTAGTTGTGTTCGTTGTAAAGACTTAGTGTATTTTCTATGAACACTTTACAATATCTTTAGTATCCTCCAAACATAGCATCATTAACATCTAAAAATCAAAGAATAAACACTGCAAATTATGGAGTTCAGAAAAAAAATCCCAAACACTCAGTGGCTGAACCCTTAGACCACTGATTTTAAAATCTAGATCTGTGTGTTTTAGAAACAATTTTCTTTCTGTTGTGTTAAAAGTCACCAAAGAAGAAAAAAAAAGAAAACTTAAAACACATAACCAAACAGTGTTTGAGTTCATGATTATGACTATATTTTGACACAATTAATTATTTTTTGCTCTTATTTAAACATAAGTCCTGATTTTCTTATTTCAAATGCAAATAAGATATGGAATGATGCTTTTCAAATTGGCTTTATGGCCTTTTTTTCCAGATCACAATGAATGGGATATTAGCAGGTGCTACTCCCAGTCAAGGTGCATGAATTGCATGGTAGCCTCAGACTTAGAGGATACTTAGAGCTCTTATGTTTCTCTACCTTCTATTTTTCTCATTTCTCCAAATTTTAGAAACAAGTGTTGCATTCTGTGACTTTAATTAATGGTAGTAGCAATGTGATTATGCATATTTGAGTGGAAATTCAATATAGCTGATTTTTTTCTTCATGGTTCCTCTGAGTCATGCAGTCCAAAATTTCTGCCATTGCAAGAAGTTGTCTGTAGTTGGCAAGCTGGAGGGACAGAATCTTTTTTAGACCAGGAAGAATGTTAGTGAGGAAAAAAAAAAAAAAAAGGTGCAAAATATGAGTTCCTTTCCTCGTTTCCTTTCCTCTTGCCTTTCCCCTCTCCTCTTCTCTCCTCTCCTTTACTTTCCTCTCCTGTTTTCCATATAGAGTGGCTAATTGCATTTTTGGCAGGTAGTATGTGATGGGACACAGCTTACTTAATGTGCATCATACAGCCTTCCAGTAAGTAAATTATAATCAGGTTTAAAGAAAATGTTTTAACTCCTTGTGTAAAAGTAGAGAACTGATCTTACTCAACTAATCAGGTATACTAAACAGTGTTTGGCCTCGTGGATTTGTCTACAGGTGTTTTGCAGAAAGAGAATGTCAAGTATAGCCTAGGCTGCTACAAATACAAGAATCATCCTTTGAAAGGATGGTTAAATCCAAACACACATTGACTAAGATCAGGCAGAGAGCCCAGTTCCCCAAAGTACTAATTTTACATCTTGAGGAGTAGAGGTGGTGCTGTATGTAGTTACTGTAAAGTGGAGGACAGTTTTAATTTTAAACTTAAATTAGAACTTAGAAGCAGAAATGCCTGCCTCTCTGTTAACCTTTATTATAAACATGTAGAATTTGCATTAAGCAAGAGTGTCTATAGCTTGCAAGTTCCCAACCATCTGATTTCATCAAAATAAGCAAGTAGGGCACTATTTAAAATAAAATCTCAAGTCAGTGTTTTAATTTGAATCCTGAGAAAAGCATGTCAGGCACCTTGCAGCCTTCTTGGTCTGTTTGATGCTCTAAGTGTGCAGAAGGGTTCATTTAAAGAGAGGTGTCATGTGAAAAACAGACCGGTAGACAGACATTAAAACTGAGGGGACTGAGGGTTTTCTGACACTGCTGCAATTCTTTCTACAGTTGATTTTACTCTTTCCTTTTTTTATAACTAAGTTTTAATAGGAGGGTGAAAATGGATAGCAAAATGTTCAATGTAGGCCTGATTCTCTGGCAGTGCTTTCTCTGGGAGCAACCTTAGGTGCTTTTGGACAAATCTAAATCGTACTGAAGTCAGCAGAAAACTTTGACTTTGGTGGGTGAAGGATCAGTTAGTTGCACAGGCCTTCAAGGTCAATGTCTTATTCTGTGCATCTACCAGTTTATAGCACTCTCATTATGTAGTAAGTAAGCATATTTTCACTATCTTCTTCAAGCACAGATCAGATTTCTTTTATTTTTCATTTCTTCCTCTATTTCCATGGGGTTTTTTCTTCCCAGTTCTTTACAGCTGTGAAATCTCTACTTTCCAAGACTCCTATAGGAGGCTGTGGGTAATATCTCACTGCAGTAACTTTGTAAGAGGCATTAATGTGCCAGCTGAAGCATCAGAGAGGTGTGACCTTTCCCACTTAACCAGAATGTACTTTTTATCAGTTCTCCTTGTTTCAGACAGAAATTTAAAACTATGGTGATGAAAGTGAGTATATTTTTTTTTGAGGAAAGGCAGTAAAGGAGTTATTAAAATGCTACTGGAAAGGGAAAGATTTATATTTAATAATCAACAGATTAAAGTTAATGTTTGCAGTAGCTAGAACTCGAGAAGTATGCATCAGGTCTTCTCCATGCTGATGTAGATCCTACTCTCTTCTTCTCAAGGGTTTGCCAAGAAAGTTCAAGTGTAACACTAAAAGACTTAAGAACACATTAGTTTAATGTGCTAGATTCCTGTGTGGATGCTTTTGTTCAGAGGCAGTTTATGTTTACCTCAGGTAAACCTTCAGGTTTCATTCTGAAGCTGTGCTACTTTACTCTGCACAACACTCCAGCTGTCTAGATATTCTTGAAGAAACAGTAAATATCAGAGGGCTAACTGGGAGCATTTCAAAATTCTGTACAGGTGTTGACTAACTAATATTACAATAATGTGACATTGTAAAATCTGCAGTTCGTCTACAACAGAGTTGTTCATCTTCTCAGAGTCACTTTGCTTATGCTAAAACTGGTCTCTCACTCCTGCTGATGGTGGTATAGACTATGAAAAAAGACATTTTTTTATGCTGATATTTATTTTTCTGTATTGAAAAAAAATCTTTTTCTTGCAGGAGCAACCTTTCTAGTTGCTTAAACTTTCTTTTCTGTGAAGGAGACATGCACTACCAAATCTATTCTTCTGGCTTCCTCCCTGTCATGCCTCCCCCTTTTTCCAGCTCTCCTCTTTTGCTCTTCCCTGCTGTTTCTTTCTCTCCTGACTGCTTTTCCTGGTCAAAGTACATTTAACTTAGCACTGTTAACGCAATGATAAGAAGTGGGCTCCCCATTACACCCTGATTCAGTCTGAATTCTTTAATACTTCTGGAATACATTACCAAAGCTTCATATTTTTGCTTACTGGAAGCAATATTTACTTATTCCAGCTCCCAGAGAACAGGTTCAATGGGGTTCAGAAACCACACTCTGAATGCAGACATAGTGTTTGTGTTTGATGTTGCCAGAAGCAACATGAGGCAGATGTGAGAGGTGTGATTTTAGCAATCCCATGCTTGACGGACCTCCATTTAGGTTGTCACTCTATTTTTCATTTAGCCATTAAGTAACTGTGAACAGAATCTTTGCCCAATATCTGCCCAAAAGGCCAGAAACCGATCTTCTCTACCATTCTCCTGGGGTTTCTTTGTTCAGATCTTATTTGAAGAAATTCTATGAAAAACACAGAGCAGAAAGGTGAGGAGGAACTTCCTAGTGACCTCTCAAACTCAGTGTCATATGACATCTGTATACCTTGCAATTTCTGATTTGTTAGGTAAGATGCTGTCAATGCAACCGCTGCAGAGACCCCTCTTACTTCATAATCTTCCAGTATTGAAATTCTTGTGCTAATTTCTGAGATCAGATCTACTCCTGAGTGCTTCCACACAGTTATGCCTACCTAGCTTGTTTTCAAGGGCCATCTGGGTGGCTGAGCACACTGGACCTTGAGGTATGTGTCCTTCTGGGCACACTGTCCTACCAGGAGCAACACAGAAAGGACAGCAACAGCATGAAAACACTGTATCTCCCTCTGAAATCCCATCATGGTAAATGGAATAGGATGGACAAGTGCGGAATGTCTTCATGTCAGAGGGGTGAGCAGAAGACACATATAGTGCCAGGCATAGGGACATATGCCATAATATCTGGAGGATAAGGGAGCCTATTTTTTTCTAGAAATCATTTTTCAACCTGTCCTCATGACAGCCCAAAGGTTGTATATTACTGCTGCTGCACAGCTTGTGACAAAGTTGACAGCACTCACAATAGGTCCTTTGTCTTCTAAGAGGTACCCAGAGCGGGAAGGAGAGGGATCACCAGCACCTTTCTTTCTGTACAGAGGGAGTCTCAGTTTGAGGAGCACCACAAAGCTGGGATTTCTTCCCTGAGTAAGGTATCAGTAAGAGGATGTTATAAGGTTAACACTTTTACCTTGAACCTTCTATGAATAATTCAGACCTTTCACATTTAATATTCATCCACATAACCTCAGTTGTCACTCACCAAGGGTCATTACTTCCTATTCATGTCCAATTTTGTTTGTCCTGAACCTTTCCTTCATATTTTCAGTAAGTGGTCACTATACATGGCAGATATGTACATGGTCTCTTTTGCATACATGGTGTCTTTTGCCAGCTCAGTTCCCAAAGAGGAGATTACTGTGTTTGGTATCACTGGGAATGGAATTCATTCTGCAGTGGCAGGATATGAAACATATTTTTAGAAATCCCATGTCTTAAACCTGGCAATGAAGTGGCATGTGCAACAGCCTTTGGGTTGCCTCATTCTCCTCATGGCTCTCTGGAAAGGGACTTCTGGAAAATTAGCTCTGTAGCAATACACTTCTTACAGACTGCAAAATGGCATCTAAACCAAGGAGCTACTTCCTAAATACCCACAAAAGTTGTATCCTTCGACCTTAACTTAACCTCTAAATTACCTATCTTCCAGTTGAGTCCTTGCACTTGCATGGAACTGATGTAGGAATGATGTCTATAAGCAATCTTTCTGTTACAAAAGAGAACAGATCACAAAAGTTTCTTTCCTCATTTGTTAATAATTTCAGACCACAGATTTGCCTAGAACCCTACCCAAATTTTCCCATAGGAGTTTCCTTCAGCAGTGACAGGTCACTGGTCACTTCACCCCCATGGCTGCAGAAGCCATTGACATCCCCTTGAATAGCCATTTGTTTTATGTGTGAAGCACAATGTGAAGCCAGTGCTCAGCCAGGGCCCCAGTTTGCAACCGGGTGATAAACATGGCGTTATCTGTACTATGTGAGCAGTCTCTTTTTTAAATTTTCTTTTTCTAGAGCAAGAAACTGTCACCAAACGTTCCACAACACACTGTCCTGGTTTCAGCTGGGTTACAGTTAATTTTCTTCCTAGTAGTTGGTACAGTGTTGTATCTTGGGTTTAGTGTGAGAATAGTGTTGATAACACACTGATGTTTTAGTTGTTGCTAAGTAGCACTTATCTAAGTTAAGGATTTTTCAGTTTCCCCTGCTCTGCCAGCAAGCAGGTGCATGAGAAACTAGGATGGAGCATGGCCAAGACAACTGACCCAAACTAGCCAAAGTGATATTGCTTATCACAGAAAATCATGGTCAGTATATAAACTGGGTGGAGCTGGTTGGAGGGGTAGATCACAGTTCAGGCAGGTGGTGAGCAACTACATTGTTCATTGCTTGTATTTTCCTAGGTTTTATTTCTCTCTCTTTCACTTACATTCCTTTTCATTACTGGGGAAGGATCCATCCTGGCAGGCGTGGCAGGAAGCCAGGGTCCGTTGTCTAGCCATGCAAAGGCATAAG
>JAAGNO010004459.1:0-18427 GCA_033439905.1 Ceryle rudis | reverse complement strand
TCTGCCCCGTCCGCCGCCCGCCTGGGCGCTGCCACCTTCCCTTGCGCCTCAGCCGCCGTCCTGGCCTGGGCCCCCGAGTGGCCCGGCAGCCCCGGGAGGGGGGGCAGCGGGAGCTCGGAGTCCGCCTGACCCCAGTTACAGGGCATAGGCCGCCCAGGGACCCCACGCTGAGTCAGGTGCGAGCATTACCGGGCGGCGGGCGCGGGAGGCAACGCGTCGCCAACGGGCAGCCACCCCACCAGAGAGCATGGCGGTTCTGTGAGCGGTGCCCTACCACAAAGAGGAGGGGGTGTTTGTAAAATAGCGAATTTTTTTAACGTACAAGCTACTAGTTCGTTCTCATGTTGCATTTATAGTCCCCTTTACACGCACGTTCAGGCAACTGAGTTCTTCCAGCACAAATGCTCGTGAAAAGTGGATTTCAGTGGTGCACCTGTAACTATTCAAACCGTGTTTTAAAGGAGGGCACACGCTACACAGAGGTATTTGCATCCTCATCCGCTTCAGGATCAGAAAACATTTCAGGATCATGTCTCAGGCCGCAGGAAGAGCTACAGTGCTATTTGCAATAGCAAACACCAGTTTCTGAATGCACACGGGGAATGTTTGCTATCAATAATGTGACATTAAAAGCAGCACACGGAGAACAATGAGCCAAGCCCCTTTGGATGGCAAACGCTCCTGGAAGACATCGGGACCCAATCGGGCAGATTCAAGTCGAGGGAAAGAGGGTAAACCTGTTACATAATTCACCTGCTGCAGACTCTTTCCTTGGATCCTCTGCCTTGCAGTGGGAAGTGTGGACTGAAGCAGGGGAGCGACGTCAGAGCCAGTGGAGTTGCGAAGGAGATCAGGAGCCAGCAGCAGCGGCTTCCCCACCTCAGAGCCTGCAGGAGGGTGCAGCGCTCACCCCTGTGGTGTTTTAATGATAGGCCTGCTATGTCCCGTCGGTATAGAGAGCATAAGGGCACAAGGGCAAAGAGCAAAGGACCAGGCTAAGAGCTACTGAACCTCTCTGTAAAGGAAGAAGGTTAAAAGGAGTGGAAAATCCTGCCAAAAACTCAGACAAAAAAGCAGATCTAGCCGAGTCTGAGCAAGGAGCGTGTGTGTGGGTGTCAGGACCTGTCAAAAACAAAATAGGGAAGCGGATGTAAGAAGCAACAATCCAATCTATTCTGATCCTTTTTTATTTATATACTGCTGACGGAAAGCCCTCCAAATGTTTTCTGCTGCTCAGATAAAAATGCAACCAATGCATTTATAATATTCAGGAGGAATCGAGAGGTGATGGCAGACCTCCCCTGTCCCCTTCCCAGCCACCCTGAGGAAGAGGAGCCAGCAGGTTTGCAAAGTGTCTCAGTACAAGGCAGGCAGAGAAAGGGAAGAGAGCAAACCTCAGGCAGGGCAGGGAGAGAGGAGATGGAGCAGCAGGAACACAGGGAGCCCCCCATGAGGAGCAATATCAAGGTGGCAGTGGACTGGACAGGGCACCAGGAAGCCCTCAGTAGCCAGTGAGAGGCTGTAAATCATAGTGAACTCCTCTATAACCTTGTCATATATCAACCCATGCAGCCAACACCTCTCTCACCAGGCACAAGTAGGCATGAATAACAACAGTACAGAGTCTGGAGGCAAATCAGGACAGCAGCTGCTTAACGCAGTGTTTAATTCAACAGCAGAGGCAGTAGTCTGCAGCCGACTGCATGTCTCAGCCCACACAACTGGCTGGTGGAGACCGAGCGACACCATTCCCAACCACTGGGCTAACAGACACAAGTTCTTCTCTCTCCAGAGCCATGTTTACTGGCCGTGTTTCATAACCCTTCACTGGCTCATTTTCAGTGGTCCTGAGGCATATTTAAGGATCTGCTCTTGGGGAGCCGGCTGGCACCTGTGGCCACCAAGCTCATCTTGCTGCTGGTTTGCATCGGCAACTTGCAGTCAATGGAAACAAAAGCAGGGGTGGTATTTTTCTCCCCTAACAAAAGGAGCGCTACTCACCCACTGTTGCGCCGGTACGGGAAGATTTAGATGGAGGTCCTTCCTCCCATGAGGTCAGTAAGACATGATTTTTCATAGGGTGCAAAAAGCAGTGCCTCTTGGTGTTTCAGGTCACACGTGACAGCGTGGCAGAGGCTTTGCAGTTGGGAAATGCTGCTGGTTTGGAAAGTGCCTTCTGGCTTTCCTAGGGCTGTTGCCCAAGTCAGTACCAACAGGGAACACTAGTTGGGATGGGCAGGAGGGGGCTGCAGGGAGATCCTGCTTATGCATGGTCACTTTCAGTCACTTTGTTCTGCAGTGGGAAGATAGTGAGCTGGGCTCTCACCCCCTCAGTCAGAACCTGCTTTTTCCCTTGGCCTGACAAATAAATGAAGCCAGATGTTTCCACTGGTCTCCTTGTGGCCAGCATGGAGGCTTTGCACACCCTGCTCTGCTGTCAGTTGCTGCCGGAATCCTCACTGTGAGCAACTAACAGAGCAGCTCAGGGCACGTCAGGTTCTCTGTGCTTTTGCATGCCACTCTCTGGCTAACTGCCGCACTTACTCTGCCTGTTAGCTTTTCCATCACCACAATATTCAAGCGATTCCACCGTGTCCAGAACCCTTGCATAAAGACATTTTATTCCTGTAGGCTAGACTCGCTGCAATTACCTGTACGCAAACTGATCGCTCATCTGTTGTGCCACAGCCACAGACTCGTGTGCCTGAGCCAACCCTTCTAGACCCACATTATATTTGAACTCATCTAAACTTTCCTGAAACTGCATTTTCCCACCAGAGTGCTTTTTTCTCAAGTGAAAAAAAAAGCAAACCAACAAACCCAGCCTTCAAAACGTTAAATTAATTTGCTCTTTCTCTTGCTGCGGTATCTTTTACTGAGCAAAGTCACCTTGGGCAAGTAATTAGTGCCTCATTGTCCTCACTAGGAAAATGGAAACAATAATGTATTTCCATCTTTGATATCTTCAGGATGGAAAATGTTGCTACTTATTATTCATTATAATGTTTTATACCAAAATTTAATAACATAAAACTCAGAACCTGAAGCAAAACTGTAAAAAGCGAAGGTGAGGAGAATACAGAGTGCTGGAAATTTCTCGTAGTCTGTTGAATAGCGTTTGTCAAACATTCAGGCACAACTGGCTGAGTCACTTTTGCACAAGGTCAGGAAAGGGCGAGAAAACAGATCAGATCTCACTCCAGACATCCCTCTTTTTTTGCAGTTTCTCAGATCTGAGGGATAGTTTTGCTATTGCAGTTGGATGTGGGATTGAGCTCACGTAACATTTTGAAGTGTTTGGACCTCAGGTTTTGATTCAGGTCTGACTCTAATGTTTTGCTTGTAGTGTTGCCTTGATTCTCCTTGAACATCCATCCCTTATTCTGCATCTGGTGACAATTAGCACCTCCTCTGAGCATACGCTAATGATCAGTCTATGCTCACAGGATGTTGAACCTAGACACAATGAAACAATGATCTGTCCTTTGGGAGACAAAAGTAATATGCTAAGTACATTTTTTTATTCCCACCTAGAGGTGTAGATGCTCTAAGTATAACGTTAATACCTGTGTTACCTCTGAGGTTTTCTTGCTGCAGAGGGATAAAATAAGGGCCAACTACAGCCACCTGTCCTTGCACACAAGCTTTCTTCTGACTCGGATTCGTGGAGACATTTTTGTTGCACACTTCTCCTCACACATGTGGCCTTCCTCTTCCCCTAGTAATGGGGCTTTGAGGTGAGATGCAGTGGACTGGAATGAACTGGAGCCTTAAGTTGACAGAGGTATCTGTCCCACTTTGCTTTCTCTGACACTCTTGTCAAAAAGTCCTCTCCTCAACCTCTCTGGTTCTACACTTTCTTCTGGACTGAGAGCTGTAAACATCACTCACCAGCATCACATTACTTATTCTCCGTGAGTGCCAGAGCCCTTCTGACATCCTGTTTCTGCACTGCCCATCACACTGTAAGCTCTCCAGGGCACAATGTGCTGCAGTGTTCCATGCAGGGCTCAGGCTGTGGCTGGTTGTCAGACAGTGCTGGAAAAAAAAAAAAACAGGATTAACCATAGTAACACAATTTCTTCAACACGCCTAAATATCAATCGACCCATGTATTACTATTGGAAGTTAAAATGGTACCTTTTGTACAACTGCATTGAATCAGTGTCTCATAAATAAGAGACACTAAGTACAGACCCTTGAACTGGTGTGTAAGGGAAGGCTGGGTTGCAAAGGTCTCTGTCCTTACTGTCACAGGGAAGACACGTAGCTATGAATTCCAAAATGCCACTCTTAGAATTGCATCCTCACGTTATTTTTGCATACTGACAGTAATTGCCTACGTTGCCTTGAAAAAAAGAAACATACAAAAAAAAAGAAAGCAAAAAAAGTCTGTTTATGAAATAAACATGGTACATATGACCAAAAAAATGTAACAAAGAGTAGACAAGAGAGTAGAAACTCCTCGGAGTGGAGCACAGACAAGGACAACGTTTCACGTTCATTCTTTTATTCTGCGGCTCCTTCCCACATCCCCACAGCACCCTCAACTCTGTGAGTCCTGAGCTGGGCTGACCTCGCTGAACACATGAGATCTGAGGAGAGCACAGCACACAGCACTATGGCTGCAGGCTAATGCTTTTATTTTTGTAACCGTGTATTCCTAAGAGCATGGTAACAGGAGTTAGGGATCAAATCCGTGTATCTTGCATAACAGAACAGAGTATTCCTGCTAGGCTACCTGGCAAGAGATCAAACATCCCATACCAGGCCAGAAAAAATAAAATAAAATAAAATAAAATAAAATAAAATAAAATAAAATAAAATAAAATAAAATAAAATGGAGATATATTAAGAACAGCCATAGCCATAAGAGAAAAGCAACAAATACTCCAAGGTGTTGACTTAACCATGCTCTTAACTGTCACAAATCACTTCTTTAATTTTAAAGTCAGCATGTACAAGACTCACAGAATCTGCAGCCCTCTCAGACATCCAAATACTTGCCATGCAATCCCAGTTACCACTGCATATTGAGACCAAAACCCAGCTATCCAGATCTTCTCCACTTGTTTCAGACACGAACCCCATTGCTGGCCAGTCTTCTGTGGCTATAATAAAGACAGGAGTTGTCATGAACTAACCTCTCTCTGCCACATGAAGAGGACATTAACCCAAGGATGAAGGAACCAGCTGAGACTACTGACTACCGTGTCAGTAAGTCATTGCAAACAGCATTCTTCTTTTGGTTCTGACCACCTCCAGTAAGTTCCTTTAGAACAACATGGGCGCTAAATATTAGACCCTGTTTCCAGAAATTAAAGTGGTTTTTTTTTTTGGTTGTGTTTTCTTTTTTTTCCATTCTGAAAAGCTAAACTGAATGTCAATATTCAGATGAAAAGTCACTACACTATCCAGCTTTGGGCATGCTTTTTTTTTTTAATCTTCTGGACTTCTAATTCCTAAAGGAAGAAAAAAAAAAAATAATTTCAAGAACATTTTTTCCTTTTGTATAAATAGTTCTTTTAAAGAGTCATATTTTTCAAATCACAGATATTTAAACCAGGAACTTTTAAGAGTGTTTTATCAGTTTCCTACATTAGCTTCAATGTTTTTAAATGTACATTTTAATGCTACAAGACATAAGTCATCGCTGGATACAAATTAAGGGATTTCTGAATATATCAAAAAGAGAAGCATGAAAAGAGATGCAAGACCCTACATTAAAGATTAGAATTAAATATAACTGCAGAGAGAGAAAGATGTTCTATTAAAAGCCTACTGAAAAGATTAGTGTATATCAAGAACCTAGTGACAAATGCTCGTTTCAATAGTGACAGTAGGACACTCAATACATTTTAGGACAGTCTGTTTCCAAACAGAATAATGAGAGGGTGAAAGCAAAAGAAAAAAAAAAAGAAAAAAGAAAAAAAGCTTTTATAAAATAATTAATTTTAATTATCATCACCATCAATTGGGACTCAGTCCTGCATGATTTAATTGTACTTTTGTCATTGCCTCCTAGAAGTATTTCAGTATTAGCATTTCAGAAACTGAAGTAATATGTGGTAAAAAAAAAAAAATTGCATTGAAAAATTCCTTCAATAAAAGCTTATTCCTGTGGAGATATTTTCAAGCTGGAAACAATTTTTCATCTTTTCAAATATAACAATTAAATAACAGAAATCAATATTCCCTGGGAATGAGACTCACCCCTGTGAGAAGTTCATCCCAACTCTTTGCTGTCAATGGCAAGCTCCTATTTTAGGATTTAAGTGGGTGTTCAAATGGCTGGGTTGTGTGAATAATTGATTATTTGATTCAGTTCTTGAACCAAAAAACCAAACTCTGCTTTTTTTTTTTTTTTCTGCAGTCAACCCGAAACCACTGTTTTCAGCGTATATGGTAAGTAATAAAAACTCCATAATTTTAGGGTAAATTATTTGCTATTTGTTTGTTCACGACCAACTTCAGTTCTGCCATTTTTTTTTTTTCTGGGTATATGCAATAAAAGCAAAGGAGTGAATTCATAGAAGAGCTTATGCATCACCTTCAGAGATATTTTTCCAATTTCTTCTCAGCTGGAAATCCAGTAAAAACTTGGAAGTTCTTACCTGAAATATTTTCTTTCTGAATGAGCAGTGAAATACACGTTAAACATTTCCAGTGACATTATTACTCTTGCATTTCAATCTTTCAAATGCTTTCTATTGCCATTAAGCATTCACGTGAAAATATTTCATTTCAGAGTTTACCATATCAAGCTATTATAATTCCTTTGTGCTGCAGGCTGAATTTCATGGTGGTCTTTAAAATTATGCCATATTAACTGCCTCGTAATGATTCTATACCAAGGTGCCATGTTAATTTCACAAGATCTTTCTCTAGAAACAAGAATTTATTTTGCATCAGTATTGTAACATCAGATCCCTAAAAAATTCTATTTCTAAGACCTACAGATCCAATCTTTTCTTTTCATTTATGAAGCAGTAGGATATATATTTTCCACTTCAGCCTTTAATTCTCCCTTCCATTTTAGAGAGAGGTGAACAGACAGACAAAATAATATCACGTGCAACAAAACATCTGTTTGAACAGCATTTTCATCATTGTTTACTAATAAAACCAGAGCATTTATTTAATAAATATTTATAATAATAATTCTATGTGCTAGCTAAACTGCACAGCTCATTCTTTAAAAAAAATAGTAAAGGTCAGCAGCAATAAATAAATATTCCAGATTTTAATTTTTTCCCTGTTCTTGGGAGAAGACAAAGGGCTTAGCAAAAAAACCCCAACCCTCAAAACTCACAAGTCCGGGGAGTTTCATGCTGACTGGAGAGCAGGAAGGGGGTGCACCAGATGCTCCAATGTTAAAGCCTCTTCCCTGACAAATGGGTTACATTTGTGCACCCCTGTGGCATGTGACATTGTTCTCTCAAGGTCCATGTGGGCATCCTGACCAGAAGCTGCTGAGCAGAAGGCTGGTAGCTGGGTGATGGTGTAGGATTCTCCACTGTCCCCACCACCTCATGACTTCATCTAGGACATCCAAACAATTCGTTCAAAAGTACGTTGAAAAGAATTTCATCATATTCAATGAGTACATCTCAAATTCACACATAATTTTGCATCAACTGAATGTTTATTTTGGCAAATAAACAATTTATGACAAACAAATCACTACATCCGTTTCAACATGGTCTTCAGTGGTAGGTGAGCACATCCACTAACATCAGCCAAAGACCAAGAATTTTCACCAGGAAGGAAGACAGGACTACAGCCAAGCTCCTGACCTCTCAGCTCAGGCTGAGCTTCAGTCAACAACAAAAGATATGTCCTCAAATCTAGATGGAACACTAATACGTCCTTGAATTTCCCAATGAATGCAGAGAATTGGGGTTGAGCTCAGAAATCCCATAAATTTGTTTGAAGGGGCCTCTCTACCTATTTTTGTCCGTGTATTTTACTGCCAGGCAGAGGTGCTGAGCTGGATGGCTAAAGACAAGCTGCGTCCTGCTCTGAATGGTGAGAGAACCCAGTTGTCCTCTGCCTGCAAAGCCTTGGGGCACTCCTGCCTTTAAAGCGGGCAGTTTTGGATGTGTCCGTGTACGGTGCAGCAAACTTACAGACTTGACCTTTCCAGCACGCAGGGAAGTAGGCTAAGCACAGAGATGGCCAGGCCAGGGAAGTCAAACAGCATTAGAAGCAAGGAGATTGGAAGGAGAAGAGTCAAAGGACTCAGGACCTTCAGAAAACAACTGCTGCGGGTGGGAAAGAAAATGTGAAAGTATCCAAATATATAAACATAAAGGGGAGTTTTTTGAGTACTCAAAGGAATAAGAGGGACTTATCAGAAGGCAAATGAAAATATATACCAGCTACAAGAATATTCCTTAAAATTCACACTGGCCTGGCAGTGATGGCACTAGCTCCGGGGGGGCAGCACCTACCTCATATCCTGCTGACTGGTATTTACAGTTGAGAGCTCCTGAATTTATTTTGGGCTTTATTCCCTATAGACATGCAAACTGTGGCACTATACTCCACCTTGTCTCTACCACTGCAAAGTACTTCACATTCACCACTACCCCAGGACAACTGTAAAGCAATGTAGACATCACACAGGGTGACATTTTGGCTGTTCCTGAAGTCAATGGGAGTTTTACTCTGACTTTGAAAGTGTGTAGTGAAACTTTGCCTTTAGCTCCACATAGCTTGACTCTTACCTGTAAGAGAGGAGTTTAATTTTTCAGGAGGCAACTGAACAAACAGTCTGTTGGCTACAGCATAGCTGTTTAAGCAAGACAACTTCCAGTGAGGGCTACGTGCCACTTCAGCTGAAGCAGTAGTAAAGCCACTGGAAGTACCAGCAAGGATGAAGCATATTGGGTGGTAAAAATGCCAGCAGTTCCCAGAACATCTCCACTTGGGCTCCCATCACAGCAACTCCCCGGGTTCATCTGAACAAGCAGTAGCAGTGATGAGGTAGTTTTTGCTCCCACTACTTTTTGGAGACCCAGCCAGGATAGGCAGACTGTCACATTATGAATTCCTTCTCTTCCTCTTTGAATATAAGCAGCAGGAGCTTGGCCTTGGGAATGCACTATTACTTTTATAGAAGGGAAGAAAATAAAAAGAAAAACCCAAACCAAACCCAATATTTTTTTCAGTCACATTCAGTATTTTGTAGGCCTGTTTTGTACAGTTTGCTATAATACTATATATGTCCTGAAACCTAGGCTGTGAAACGTACAGAATGTATGTTATGGAAGAATTCCCACTGCTGCTACAACCTACTCTGAGGTTATTTCCAGAAGCTCGGAACTGTACATCCATCACCTGCGTGATGCATTAACGCCGGGTTTGCATTAAGAAAAAAAAGTGGGTTTTATTTAGCTCCTCCTGAAAATTAACTTTGGTTCACTTTTTGAACTGTCTGGCTCCATTCAGCAACCACCGGAGTTGAAGAATAAATGCCACATTTTTTCATGGCATCAAAAGTCATGCCATATCAACAAAGTGGTACCTGCAGGTGAAAGACTGGCAAAAGGAGGTAACTGATAACTGCAGGCTGATGCTGTGGCTAGACAGATTTCTGTGCTTGGCTTGAGCCCACTGATTTCAAAATGAGGCCTCGTGCACCTGCTTGCCTGCGGCAGCTTATGGGATTGGGGTCAGAACTGCAGCTACCAGTGGAAGCTTCTCCTTCTGCTCTGCCTCCAGTTTTTTCTTCTCCTCTTCATGCTTATATCATCTTTAGCAGCACTAATGCAGCCCGATTTCTCTAAACTATGTCATAGTAGATGAAGGAAAAAAAAAATATCCTTGTCTGCTCTCTCCTTTGTGCTCTCCTTTTATTTTTTTTTTAATTTGTTAGGTACGATGACCTCTGTTACAGAGTGACAGATTTATTTTGGCAGGTTTGGCTGCTAATTCATATCTCCTAGGACCGAGAGACATGATCTGAATTTGGGATGTCTCTCGAATAATGATCTGAACTTGGGATGTTTCTCTATTAATAATCTGTTTGTTATCTTAATAAATATTTGTGAATGGTTTATTTGACACAGATGACATGTTTATTATTACAAATATGCCTATTGGCTATGATTCACATTGGTCTCTATTATTTTGGCCTGTTGTCATTTATCTGTGGGCAGCTCATGCTGTTTTATATATTCTGTCACAGTTGGTTGTGTTTTGCCTTTTTGTGCTGATCTCTGTAAAAAAGACAACGCACAAAAAATTAAAAAACAATGAGAATGTTTCCAAAATCATCACTCTACCACATCCAGCCAGCAGTCATTTAAATGTGTATGAAACAGTACAAACCTGAACAGATGGGAATCTTTTAAACAAATCATAACTTAAGACATCAGCAAATAGCTCTGGCTGCTGTAGGATCCAAACCTGAAACTAAGACTGAGTCACTGGGAAGACTGGCATTGTCTTTTGACCAAGCTCAGGTACCTATGTGCTCCTGCACAGTGATATCTTTGGAGAGAGGATTCTCTTTGCTAAGGTGACCTTGATCCCTCGTTCAGGTACGTGGTGCTCTCCTTGTTCCTCAGCAGTCATGGAAAGTGTTAGGTAAGTACAGCTGGAGCCAAGATCTGATGCTTCCTGCTACAGGATGATGTGAATGCTAAAAAATTCAACTGATAGAAAACTACCGAGGGTTGTTCTTTAAACTCAAAGGTATCACCTCTGGCTCAGGAAGTCTATTTGGAAGCATATTTTGGGAAAAAATACACATTGTGCTGCTCCCACTGTAATTCTCTTTCCTAGGCATCTGATTTCTTGTTATTTATATGCTCTTAATTCTTACACAGTGGACTTAACCTCAATTTCAATATTTCAGTCTTTCTTTTGACCATACTCTGTACATCTTTATAACAAAATATTCAGCCATTCTCTTCAGTTTCCTGAGAAGCAGCACTTCAGATACCTCCTACTCTCCCATCTTTTCTGCCTCCTGCACACTGACTTCTTTTCTACAGCTTCCACATCAGTCTTGCCTGAAGACCACTCATTAAACTTGCCCTGGCCTCTGTTCTACCCACCCCAGCAACTAACAGCCTGTGCATCCTCACTCCCCTGGCAAGTCTCACTATGCCAGTTCACATTGTTTTTTTCCGGCCACTATTGCTGCTTCTGGCTCCTAAGCACTCCCTACCTCCAGGGACAAGACCCCTTATACTTCTGTCATTTCTACCACCTTCCCAAGGTGAGCAACTGAAACGTCATCTCTGCATGGGATGGAAAGAAGCAGCAGTGCTGCAGTGAGCTCTTGGGAGCTTCTTTTTTTCCCCTCTTTTAATAACGAGTGTATCCTTGGTTGAGAAGAGACTTCTGAAACGGGCTCCTAGGCTGCTTTTACTTGGGAGATGGGCAGATAAGGTAGCTAGCGGATAAGTGGGGAATTTCTCTCTGGCCATGTTAAATATTGTTCCACTTGACTGCCTTGGCACGAGGTTGGCTTCAACCATTGCCAAAATCCAATCAGTTGTGAAGAAATTCACAAAACAGAATGGCTTGCACTTAGAGCTTAACCTTATGTTGTCAAGAGTTAGAGCTGGGCTGCCCACTAGATGAATGACAAATGCTCTCTATTAACCTCTCGCCCTTCCCAGAGGGGAAGAGAAAGGGAATAAGGGAGAAAGACTTTATGGATTGGAAAAGAAAATGAAAACAGCTTTAATAAATACTGAAGATAATGGAATATATACAAATATATATGAACCCAATATCAAATCCAACCTCCCTGATGGCAATCACATCACCGTCACCACTGAAGCTGTGGAGCAGGCACTGGGGAAGTCTCAGACTGGACTCAGCAGCAGATAGGAACTGGATTCTGGAACTGGATTCAGGAACACATGGATTGGGATCAAAGGCAGAACAGACAGAGTCCTCCTCAGTTGCTGGCCACTGAGGAAGAGAGCTTGACCCTCGTGATCCCTCAGCTTTATACTGAATATGACATATATGGGCTGGAATCCCTCATTGGTCAGTTCAGGGTCACCTGTCCTGGCTGCTCCTCCCCGCAGGTGTGACCTCTTACTTTCTGCACCCACAATGTGGTACACGAGATTTAGCAGTGACCTGGGTTTCACAGGAGCCAGCGTAAGCAAGAGCCTTTCTGCACACCAATCCTCATGGCTGGGAAGTAAAAAGGATAAATGCAAATGAGAAAAACATTCCAACTTGTCAACAGTGACAGAGATTAACTACAGTGACAAAATACCAAGGAATGAGACAAATGTTCTACCATTTACTATCTTCACAGTGGTGCCAGAGGCATTTCTGGAGAAACATTTTTCTTAAACTCGCGTTCCAGGTTCAGTAGCTGCATGAGATTATATGGTATGTAGCACATCAGGCCAGATGCATTATTGATTTGTCCTGGCCTTAATTTCTGTGAGAAGTCATCATCTGCTTACTCCCGTTATGTAATGGGAGCACGGACCAAACGAGGCACGCTTTCAAGGTGAAACAGGCTGCCACAGGGGGGCTGTGATCAGAAGGTGCTGGAGTCAACGGCAGTGCTTCCTCTGCTTCAGATGAGTGTTGAGTAAAGGCAGGAGGAGTCCTCTGGCATCTTCATTCTTTGTCATGCACCAAAAGCCAGGTGGTGTGCTCCTGCAGCCCTACCTTCTTTGAACTGAAATCTGCAACAATGGTGTCTGTCTTTTCTTGGCGTTGTTGAATTATTAATTTGTACTGATACCCCAAAATTAGATGCAATAGGAAAATATCTTGTTCTAGAAATCAAACATAAAAAGCTAAGATGTCATAAGGACAAATACTTCAGATTCTTTCAATGTGTTGTTTTGTTTTTTCTTTTCTTCAGTGGAACACAGCTAAGGTGACATATAAATATTTTAAACAGCTGCTCATCAGAAAAAAAAAATGGTATATTGAAGCCTTAGCTGAAATGTATACTGTCAATGCATGCTTTTTGTTTCCTTGACAGTACTTGATCTCTGCCACTGCAGAAGCAGCTTCTAGTTGGACTATGACATTAACATAATTCCATTTATTCTTTTTTGGGGGTTTTTTACCTTTTTTTTTTTTTTTTTTTTCTCTGTGTCTTATGCAAGGTCAAATCACAAAACCTTGTCCCATCTGCAAATCCCCATGTAATTCAGTGGGACTACTCAGATAAGATTTGGAGAATCAAGCTCATATTCAATTCTTTCATTTTACCGCAGTATTTACAAAAGACTGAGCAACTGTCAGTTCAAGCAAAAACCTGAGTAACTCTGAAGAAAATGTCTCTGCGAGGCTTTTTCTCTCTAGAATTACTCAATTAAGTGGTCAAAGTTTAATTTCATTAAAAAGGCAGGAGATAATGTAACATTTAGCAACATGAAAAGGGAAAGTGCATTCTAAAGAGGGACCTTGATTCCTTTTAATTTGCAGTAAATGATGCAATGCTGCAATAGCACAGTTCAAATATAGTCAAGATTTAAAAGTGTGTCAAAACTACACATCTCAGCTAAGGCTACAATACAGAACTTTTATCTTTTTCCTGATGAACAGCTGTTTTAAAATACGTAGATCTCAGCCCAGCTGTGTGCCACTGAAGAGAAAAAAAACCAAACACCACATTTGAAGGGTCTGAAGGGTTTGTCCTCACCACACCCCAGCTCTTTATGTTTGATTTATAGGACAAGGTGTGTTCCCTTTGCTTCTGATTTTGTAATATCGGTAGGAATTAACAATTCAACCGCCCCCAGATAAGTGAGAGACTTCACCTGGTTGCAGATTTCAGTTTGGAGAATGCAAGTAGGACCGCAGACCATGCTGACTGGCCTTTAGGTGCAGGACTGAGGTAGAAGATGCCAGAGAACTCCTCCTGCCTTTACTCAGTGCTCATTTGAAGCAGAGGAAGCACTGCTATTGACTCCAACGCCTTCTAATTACAGACCCTCAGTGGCATCCTCTGTAATTGTGGGCAACACACTTTGCTTGGTCTTTGCTTCATTTCATCCATCTGCTTGACAGGTGTAAGCAGATAGTGACTTGGCTTAGGCTCAAGATGGTGAAACATCTCTCATTGATCTGAATAGTTTTGGATGAGGCCTCAAGTGAAAGAAGCCCGAATTGAAAGAAGCATTCAGAAGATGCAGATTTTTTTCCCCCCATCCATGAATTATGCATGAGTACATTGTGATTGTCTTGCTTCTATCCTCTATTTTGAAATTATTCATCTAATTCCTGCAGATTTTTTTTTTTTGTCTGTAGGCTGCTTGCAAGCAGTTCTGAGAATCTCTTACTTGAGCAGCTGCTAGCTTCCAGGTGGGGCTGAAAACGCCCCATATTCCCCCAGAAATTAGAATGGAAGGTGGCAACGCAAGACTGTGATTGTTGCATCTCTTCCCTCCCATCTTTAATTCTATCTTTTTTCAATTATTCTGTTATGCTTCCTTGTGCGTACTTCTTAAAACTGGATGAGAACGGATCTGGTGGGAAACACAGGCAGTGGAGATTTCACTTGAGAGTCTGCCAAGGTTTTGAGAGAGATGGGAAGAAGGGGAGAAAGCGTTACGTTAGTTTAGGCGGGTTGGCTAACATTAAATCTGCCTTTCCTTGAGCACTGAGGACTCGACCTTGAACACCAATAAGCTCTGCTATATTCTGGTGCGCTTGGACACAATTCTCCTTCTCCTAAAAGAAAGGCAATAGAAATAGATGTCTTCTAAAAGAATAAAATACCCCTACTATAAGGTCCTAAGTTTATGACTTAGGAAATAAAAATCATAGCCGGGAACCTAAGCTATACACCTTGCATCACAAACTGGTAGCACTTAGGATACTGAATCCCCAGGAGAAAGCTGCTACTTCACAAGGCCTGGGCACGAAAGAGAGAACGGGGTCAAATGCAAGAAATGGGGAGAAGACTGCCTGGGTTTACTGCGAGGAGCCCCCGTCTGGGAAGAGACGGCGTGTAACGGGGATGAGGGAAATGCCTTGAGCAGAATTTAAAATGGAGAAATGTGGGAAGGCTCTACCCGTGAAAAAGGCTGGAGTGATTTGGTCGCATCAAGTTTCAGTGAGCTGTTGCAAATTAAAGTGGGATTAGGACCTCTGAGAAAATGTTCCAAGAACACTCTGCAGTGAAATTTTTTTTCTGCAGATGAAGCACCTGAAGATGTTACTACCTTCCCTATGACACATGCTTATTAGTATGCCCTTATTTATGGATCCACTTCCCTCTGACTGAATTAAATAGCCAAATTCACTTTCCTCTGACTGAATTAAATAGAATGAAATAAGTAAATATAAATTAAATCATCTAGTATTAGGCCTTTCTATTAAATCCTGGGGCTTGACTCATTTGCATTTTGTTTTGTTTTTACAATGCATGCTTATTTTAATTACTACTGCTGCACTTTATCTGTAATTGTCTGTGCAATGCCCAAGCACCTTGCTAAGTGGATAAGGGAAGCACTTTATTCCATAATAACATAATTAATCCATTATTATTCATTATTATTTTCTTCTGGAATGGACTGAAAAGAATCAGGACTTTGAAAAATACAATACCAACAAATTATCTGTGACAAAAATAATTTTAACAGAATTCATACTCTCCTTATTCTCACCATCGTTTCCCTCTAGATATCATCTCTCCTAAAGAGAGAAGCAGCAGCATTTAATGACCTGAAGATTGGGCTAAATGCCAAAGATGTTTGAAATCGGAGATCTGTTCCTTCAGCTTCCTGCATGGCCTTGGACAAGTCATTTAACCACTCTGTGTCCTTATTTCCCTCTTTCTGATGGCTACAATCCTACCATCCTGTGGAGCAGTAAAACCCACTTGGCTAACGCGCAGAGCTTTGCCAGTGATGTGTGCTCACTGTTGTGGCAGCATAATCAAAGGGACAAAGTGATGGCTGGATAAAAGAGGAGGCGTTTCCTAGCAATGCAGGTTTCTTGCTTACTAAGCGAAAGAAGGCATTCAGTTTCTTCCGATACCCTCGCAGATCCCTCCTGAATGAACACCCCGTCTTCACTCAATTTTCTTATTACAGAGGATTAGGAAACACTATTACCTCTCGAAGTTTTGTGAGGAGAACTCTGCATAGTCTTTCATGTTAGGCACAAAAGCATTCTGCTGCATTTTCCTTTGGCACACGCTCTGTAGGAGCCAGGGTGAGGGCTGGTCTTACCATTTTTGTCCACCAGTCACCACACCTGCATAAAAAAACCAAACGGGTTTCTTCCTGAATCTCCGAGCCTGTTTGTTTTCAGCTTACCAGTCCATTGCTGTTTAATTTCTAAGAAAGATTTAATAGTAGAAACTAGGCTAATGAGGTTGGTCAAGCAAATTAAAGGTTTGGAACCAGTGAATGAATACATCAGGTCCACTCTGTGCAGTAAAAGTCACATCTTCTGATAGGCATTCAATCAGTCATCATGACATAAGACTTCTGAGTTGTTCTGCCCCCTCATCACCCCCAAGGATGATTTTTTTCTTTTTAGTTCTTATTCACTCAAGAAAACATGCCACGGCCTGGCTGCCTATACCTGGATAGGCCAGTACAACGTCTGTAACCCTTATTTCTTCATTGCTTTTATCCAGCTGAGCTGCAAAGGAACATCATGTCCACTGCAAACAGAACTCTGCACAGGGCTTGCCTTAGAACAGCCTCCTCTTTTCTGCAAAATAAACAGTCTCTGCCTGAGGTCTCTCCTAACAAGGACAAGGTCGCTGTGTGTGTGAGGCCACGTACATGTGTGAGCATACCCATAGCCATCCCTGCTCGTTTCCCAGAACGTATTAATGCCAAAAGCACATTACTCCCATTGGTGCCCCTGGACTCTGTTCCTGTGAGGCAGGACTGAAATGTTGTGTATCTGAAAGGAGACAGCATACCAGCACAGTTTCCCAAAGAATCGCTTTCACTCTTCCCCAGATATAGCTGAGGTGTTTTCACCTCCCCTTTCTTTCTGTGTGTGCCTTTTTTCACATTCCCCTACACAGCCAACTCTCCCCTCACTAAATAATGCCAGTTCCTGCTCAGTCAATCCCAAACATTAAAGACACACTAGGCGATGAGATGGAGGAAGGTCTGCCCTGAAACTTTCCAATAAAACCATAAGCGTGGGGGATCTGAATGCTTATACTCCTTAGAGTTCGCTCTGGGGTCTTCCCGCAAGGCAAAGGGGACATATGGCAATGTTTCACAATCCCCCAGAGCCATCTCTAAGTGCTTGCAAGAGAACTGTGAATAGCAGTTCTTTTTTAGGTGGGGTTTGCGAACAGCTTCTAATCCTGGTGATCCTGTTTGCATCAGTTTACATTCCCAGGGCTATCTGTGAACAGAAAAGACTGGAAATACACCTTTCAGTTCATCTGAAACAGATTCTCCTTTACATTACTCGGTTCTTAACTTCAGGAATTCCTTGCTGCTGTTGCTGGTTTTGCTGATCTGAAAAGGCAAAAGGAGAGTAGTTCTATGCTCAGAATCACCTACACAAAAGCACTTGGGTTTTGTTCCGTGGCTTTAACACCTTTTGTGCACTCAGTCAAAACTAGTGACATGCTTGTCTAAAACCAGGTCTGACAGCTTGTTACACCTCCTGGATCTTTAGCCCCAGAGTGATTAGAAAGGGTACTGCTTTTTTTTTTTTTTAAATCTTTATGGAAACCATCAAAATTGTTTATGGATTTACACAGAGGCTCCTGAAAGTAAGTTTATTTCCCTTAGCCAAGTTACATTAACGAATATAACAGAAAGCACACAGATCGTTTCCCAGACCCAAGGCTGTAAATTCCCCAACTACCTAAGGCTGTGGACGAGGAAAGGCCAGGGAAGGTGGTACCTGAGCAATGAAGAAAACCTGCAGAGTCTGACAGCAAAGGCCCGCCCACCGCTTCTCTGGTATTACATCCACAGCCCCCACTCGCCCCACCAAAACTCCACAGCAAGTCCTGGCTTCCCCTGCTGAGAACCTGAAGGGCAACAAGGGCTCAAAGCAGTGCCAAACTTGAAAGGAAGCAGCAGATTCCTCCAGCATCCACTCCCCTCGGGCTCAGATAGAGCACAAACCAGGACCCTTAGAGACAGGGCAGCCCCAAACCCAGACAGAGTTATTCCCTTCATTTCGAAAGAACAAATAAACAGAGAAATCACCATTAAAATCACCCTGGGAAAGCAAACTGAACAGCACCACCGACAAGCGCCGCTCATGGAGGAGACGAGGGGTGGGCTCCCCAGAGGGGCCCGGCAAGCGCTGTCCGCTCCCGCCTCTCACCGAAGGCTCTCCCCAGCAGCGGCAGCACCACCCCAGGCGTGACCGGAGCGGCAGGAAGAAGAACGCCTCCCTGCTACGCCAGCTTTACCCTCGGAACCACCGGCCCCGGGAGGGGCCCCCGCGGCCCCTCTGCCCCTAGTCCCCTTCCCGCGCCTGC
>JAAGNO010004458.1:0-10736 GCA_033439905.1 Ceryle rudis | reverse complement strand
GAAAGGAAAGGAAAGGAAAGGAAAGGAAAGACAAGGAAAGGAAAGGAGACGAAAGGAAGGGAAAGGGGGGAGGGGAAGATGAGGGGAGGAGAGGCCAGCCGAGTGCGCAGTCCCGTGTCTGCCGGACCGTGCGCGTATGTGAGCGGAGAAACATAGCGTCGTGAGAGGGAAGGAGGGGAGAGACACCGTGTGCGTGCGAGGGGTGTGACACACACTGTGTGTCCGAGAGACATTCGGTGTGACACCTGTGTGCTCGGCAGCCCAGCATGTGTGTGTGTGAGAAAGAGACGCCGCGTGTGCGGGACAGACACTGTGGGACCCTGTGTGTGCATTAGTGATACCCACGGGTGTGTTTGTGAGAGGCACCGTGTGTATGAGAGTCACTGTGCCTATGACACCAAGACAGCTGTGTGTGCCTGTTAAAGGCACCAGGTGAGACACAAAGTGTGTCTGAAGCATGTGAGACTCTGTCACCTCTATGTGTCTGCAACACCTGTGTCTCTGCGAGAAATGGTGTGTGAGGCACCATGTGTCTGTAACACTGCATGTTTTATGACCCTGTGTGTCTGAGATGCCATGTGTGCATGTGGAAACACTGGTGTCTGTGTGAGACCTCTGTGTGTGCTTATGAGACAACCATGTGAGAACCAGCTGTATGGGTGTGACTGTGTGTGAGCTGGCTCAGTGTGTGCTTGTGTATACCTGCACACGAGAGACTACAACGTGCCTGTAACAATCAGTGACTCACTGCACCACAGGTGTGTACAAGGGTCTCATCTGTGTCTGTGCAACCTGCTGCATGGTGATCTGCATCTGTGGTACCCATCAGTAGTACGTGTGGCATGTGGAGGAGAGAGAGACTCACTTCTGTGTGTGCAAGACTTACACCAGCAAGAGAAGTTGGATCTGCCTGACAAGCTCCCCACAGCTCTATCCAAGACTGCCACCCACCATCATTTAGTAGTCAGTGGAGAGGAGAAAGGAGGACACAAACCTGCTGCTATATTCATACATTAGTGAGATGAGTGAATCCTTCCTCCCACTGACCAATGGGAACCAGATTTGCCCAGCAGACATGTCTATGACACCTCTAATGCTCACTCTGTTGATTGCCTCGAGGCACTGTGTGTGTGGGGGTGAGCAGGAAAACATGTCTACTTCCAATGCACTTGTGAAACAGGTTCTTGCAAGTGCGTGAGCACTGGACTCTGTGTGCATGTGTTTGAGAACCTTGTTGGTCCACGGGAGAGGCTTGCTGCAGTACAGGGGTGTGTGATTGACTCCAGAATACACATGCACATGTGTACGGCTGAATCGTCTATGTGCATGCACATCATTCATTTCAACAAGTGTGTCCACTGTGGATGTGGCAAAAACTCACAATGTGTGCAACTCACAAAACCTGGCATGTGTTGTTCAACGCAGCCCAATGTATGTCTCAACAGCAGTAGGCATACATCACATTTGTCTGTGATTTGGTGAGATCCTTCACCCAGGGAGGTTTGAGACATAGTGTACACCTATATAAGCCATGGTGTATTCATGCATGCTGCTCCAAAGAGCAGCAGATCTGTGTCGGTATGCATGATTCATCCTGTGTGCATTACAAAACCATCTCCATATTCCAGTCATTATCTCCACTGGGATTATGATTATGATTATGTGCATGAATCAATCATGTGACCAATTCTGCTATATGAGAGTACCTGCTGGTATGCTGTACATATAGGCATTCAGGGTTCATGTGACTGATGCTCTTTGCCTGTTTGTAACTTCTTTGACTTACATGTAAAAATGACCTACTACAGTGCATGCAAGTCAGACATTCTACCTGTCTGTGGCCCTTGGTATGTATACACATCCACATGCAGCTCATATCAGAGAGCAGATACTGGTGCAGGTCCTGCTCTTGCAAGGCCCATGCAGCAACTTCTGTTCCAATGGAAAGGACACAGATGAGTCACTCCTGAGTTTTGCACAATTTGTGGTATTTTGCTATGAGTTCAGTCCTTCTCACAGACCCTATCTGACCACTGACTTCTCTCTGGCCTATCCTGTTTCTAAGATTCAGATTCTTTATTCTTCCATATTTATCATGGAGGATAAATAGGGAAGAAGAGCCTCCCATTCCGCAGTCTGTGTGGTCAGTAGTGAGGAGCAAGTTCAGAACAACTACCACCTTTTGTGTTAGTAATGTACCACCATGTGTGTGTCTCCTGGCCTGGGGCCACACAGGCATTTTGTTTATGTGACAGTTTATTTTTCTGTCTTTTCTTGAAGTTTTACAAATTTGCAATACGTAAGTGAGCAATCAGGTAGCCTGACTGTAGTCCTTCTTCTGAACATTTCAGGAGGTGACTGTTTATGTAGCTGTCCTTTATTTAGACAGGCTAAGCAGCAATCTGAATTGAGCTCTTCAGGATTTCCCTAGGATTCTTTCAGCAATTTTCAGACTATTCTCCACAGTTCTCATTTTGATTCTCTGAATTTCTGGTAAATTGCTTAAAATTCTCCTCTCATGATAAGCATTTAAGCTGATAACTATTGAACTATGATCCATCATGTATTATTATCACACCAGATATGCCTTGCTTGGCAAAAAGCAACAGACCTGATACTGTGACACACATTCAGGCACATCTATCAGCAGTCTCTAGCATTGTCATTTATAGATGGCAAGAACCGAAATTGAACCAACCCCCCCATATTTTTCTTTAGCTTATACAAATCCAGCTTTGCCTATGTTGTAACACAGATTAAAATAATTTATAGCTTTCATGACAATGAATTTAAGTCTGAATTTTATTTTTCTTATGTTTAATGTTGCAGAATACTCAAATATTTTTCTTTCATTTATTCTTGTGCAGATAATTACTTGGTGGTTTCTCTTGAAATATGTCTGGTCCTTCTCCTCAACTTGAAAAATGGCTTTACTTCTTGCACAGAGAGCAGCTCTTACCAAAGGCTATGATTACTTGTGCATCATGTATTTTCCTTATCGTGAAGGATGTTAAAGGGTGACATGTTTACTCTGTATGAGAAAAATTATTTCTGAGCATAGAAATATTTTTATCTAGCATATCAGAGACAGAGTCACTAGATGAAAGATATAGAAGCCAACCCAGAAAGATTTTCAACTTCAAGGGTACCAGGCATGGGAATTGTTCAGCCAGAATTGGTTCAGCATTCAGTCTTAGCCTTGGTTTTTATCATCTGTTCCAGCTCAGCTAAAGCATCTTGGCTGGATGAAGGTGTTCTCTGGCCACTAGTCAACAGGTCTGACTGAATGATCAAAACAGTCCCACTGGTGTAAGATCTCTCTGAATTTATTTCCTGAGTTATCACAACTGTCATAGTCACTCTGACATCTGTTCTAGGAGGATATTCCACTTAGCAATGAGAAACCAATTCTAAAATTAGTGTCATGTGAACATATTCTGTGTTAGGGTGAGATGAATCTCACCTTGAAAGAACCTTTGTCTCCCTGTCTTCTACCAAAGAGCCTAGGGTGAAGAACGCAGTCTTAGAAATCTAACTTTTTAACAAACCTTAGTGTCACTGAAATGCTATCTGTAAATGAGAAAAAACAACTTCATGTAACACTGCAGAGAGTCTCATGGTTATCCAGTCAAAGAGAATTTATTCCATGATTCTACAGATTGCACCTGGAGCTTAAAATGATACCACTAACACATGCCCTATACAGATGGGCAGATTCTCTGAAAAGGGACCTAAGACCATCTTGGGAGTAACAGAAGAGAATTCACAGCTGACAGCTGTAGAAGCAGCATGGTCATTGTTTTGTTTGTTTAAAACAACATCTGACAATCTGTCTAGACCATGGAAAAGATCGACATTACTCCTGTGTCTTCACTGAAAAGACTTTACAGAGCTCTAAATGAGAAAGGATTGGAATAGATACCTGGGAGAGTATTTTAGTCATGATGGACTGGAGATTCACATGAATAACTGATTTGCCATACCTGTTTGCTAGACACAGCAACACCAGGAGATCTCCTGAGACCAAAAAAAAAAAAAAAAAAAAAAAAGAGAGTAAAAAGAAACCATATGTGGCACTGGATCTCAGAATGATCTTTGAAGTCTAAATGACAGGCAGAAGTTAGTTGTATTGTTGGAGAGGAACTGTTCCCAATCTGTACAAAAAAGATAATTCCAGTTGTTAAAATGCTTCAAAGCTATAGCTTTTGATGGAAGGGGTCATTCTTAATGCTTTGAACAGACAAGACATAAGAGATACAGGAGCTCAGAACAAAATTTCATCTAGTCTACAATCTTCTTTCTGATAGCAACTCAAAGAGAATGCATAGGGTGGAGTGAAGGAGCAGGACAACACATAGCAGTGCTTCCCTTGAATACTCTCCTACTGTCCACCAAACTGCAGTTTAGGGATTTCCTAAGCTAGATGTTCTTCATTATCACACTTGGTAATTTAGGCATCCAGGACCTCAAATATTCCAAGGAGAGGACTCAGAGTTATGAATCATATTCATATGATCAAATATGCAATTCAACCATAACTAAAAAATGATACAGAATGATACAGAATGGCTTTACCTTTGATTTCTGCCTTTAGCAGTGTTTCTTGTGGCTCTTCTGACCTTGGAACTCCCCTTGTACAAGGTCAATTCTGAAAATAAGATCAGATGTGCAGTGCCTTGCCTGGCTGTGGTCATTGTAAAAGGTAGTTATGTTCCAGGTCAAGTTTATTTATCTTTGTGGTAACAATGCCCAGAGCTGTACCTACTATTTTAGAGTCAGACATAAACAAATGTAGTCTTCTGTCTATAAATGGACAGTGATATTACATGAACAGGTTGTGGTGATTCACCTGAGACTAAACTGGATTTGCCTGCCAGGATAGTTCACCTGGAGAACTGACTTCTTCTATTCACCTCCTTTCTTTGAAGCAGGTGGAGAATAGCAAACTGTTCTAATAACACCAGCCTACTTCGAGTCAACATATTTCCTATTGAGAGGCAGGGCAGGTCCCACCCTGTTATATGACAGGCACATATTTCGTCATATAAATGTGACTTGTAACTCTGACTCCTTGCCTTAAAGTTAGGTGTCAACAGCAGTCAGTAGTCACAAAGCCCTTGTTTGATATGGTGATGACATGCCTTCTTTCCAGCAGTTCAGTATTCATTTCTATCTTCCTGGGAGCTCTGGAAAGCCTAAGTCAAAACAGTGTGCTGCAATCAGCTGGCTGCAGAATATGAGGAGAGAGCTTCCCTCAGGCCATCTCACTGCTAGTCCTCTTGGTGCAAACTAAATATGCAGGGCATATCCAGGGCAATTCCTGGTGGTCAGGATGCTCACAGAGGAGGAGGATAGGTCTGACTCTAATAATAAACAACTTTATTTATTGAATGTTTAACTATTTCAAGCTAAATGAAATTGAAATGTCATTGAAAAGAAGAAAGGAATTATGTATAAATCATACAGTTTCAATATCAGTAACAAGCAAGCTCTGGACATTTGGGTCTTCTAAGAGCTATAAAACAACATAAGAGAACTAGTTCTGGATCAGACCACAGGTATTTCTGTTTTATTATCCTGTTTCCATCAATATGTCATAGCAGAAGTCTAGGGAAAATGACAGGTGCAGAGATATATTTCTGCAGAAAATCCTCTTGATTTCCAGTAAATGATAGCTCAGGTCTTTCCTAGTTAGATGTGGTTTCTTGTATTTAATAGATCATTTCCATTATCTGGGACAGTTATTTTTTGAGCCCATGCAAACTTTTGGCATCCATTAAATTCTGTAAGAAGAGTTTCCAATGCAGGAACCGTATTTTGGAACCTGGCCCCTCCCTGTTTTCATCTGAGGCAATGCTGGCTCACAATCATAGTCACAACATGCCAGGAATACCTTCATACTGTTACAGTTGCACTGATGTCCAAACCTGAACTGAAGGTTACCTGGATGTGGACATGTGGGCATGAACCTACCTGAATCACCTACATTATGAGTCTTAAAGGACTTGTCTAAGATCAGATGGAGAGGCATTGGAAAGAAAGCACCTAAACCTTCCTTCAAACATCCTTCTCTCTGGCTTAGTAGAATTCTTAGTGGTGTGATCTGGATTATCTACAACAGGTTGCTGGGTCCCGGAGCATCTGATCTTTTCTTTTGATCCCATGGAGAACCGGGCTTCTGGCCAGCTAAGAAGAGCAATCCAGCTAGGCAGTCCTCCAGCCAAATTCCCTCTGGGTGTGCTAGTTTGGACATCGATATTTCACTGACACTAAGCTTCACTCTTCAGCATGAATTGCTCATTACTTGAATTCCATCAGGGATTTCTTATGTCATGAAAGAGCAAAGACTCTGCCTGAACACACTGAGCAGGACTGACTGCTTTCTGTGGACAAAGATGTTGATCTGTGTATATGTGTGTGCCTGCATCTGCAGGACATAGATGTCTCAGTCTTTTTGTCTCAATGGTGTCTCTGTTCTGCAATCATCTGTATATAAAGCTGCTATTCTCTCATGAACAATGACTCATACAGGAAAGTGTCTAAGAATTAAGCAAGAATTATGTCCATCCTGACTAGTATTGAGGATGAGGATTCAATCCTATAAAGTCTTGGAAACAGCATTAGTTTTCCCTTGACAGCTTTAATCTTGAAAATCTGATGTTGCTGACACACATTTACAAACACAAGATTGACAGTAAACTGTCTCTGCAAACAGGCACTGAAAGCCCACCACTTGCTTCTGACAAAGACACAGCACAGCACTGCACACTGTGGCCAAACTTTTCCTTACTCCATTTTCCATTGAGGACTCTTCCACCTTCCACAATCTTCTCAGACCTCACAAATGCCGCTCCCTTATATTTCCGGGCTACTCTTCATCTCTGCCAACTGCAGTGGGTGAGTGGGAAAAAGTAGGGTCACTGTTCCAGGTGCCCTGAAAGCTACACCTGGACCTGGAGCTGCCAAAAAGATGCTGAAGTTGGCCGTAGGGACTAACTGGGGCAGTGATCCATATTGGTATCAAAAAAATCACAACAATCTTCACATCATATATCTAGGAAGGTTTGGGTACTTAAGAAATAGATGAAAGAAAGGAAATATCCAGATTTTTCAAAAAGTCTCCTGTGGCCAGAATGACTGCAGAAAGAAGACTTTCTGAAAATGAAGTGAGCTTCGCTGGATAGTGAGGAACATTCTGCTTTGTGGCATATTGTCCAATGCTGTGGAAGGAAGTTACAGGGTTCTCATGTTCTCCATTGCCGCAGAGAGGTAATAGTTTTTGAGGATGCAGATTAAGATGATCAAGAAAGTTTAGAACAATTGGTGACGTATCCTAGTAATGTAATTTTATGGCAACTCTGGATATGTAGACCACGCCCAGAAAACCTTGACATAATAAATAATTATTTTAATTGAATTAGAATATTAATTACAAATTTTATTCTCAGATTTTAAAACTTCTTTAGGATATCAAGTGATAAATAAGGGTCAGAGGTGCTAATACATGAAAGAAAACATGCTCCTGTGAGAGTGAGTGAATTTGGGTGGCTGGAGTTGGACAGGATGTTAAAATCAACAGATAAAATCAGAATCACAGAGTGGTTGAGGTTAGAAGGGAAGCCTGGAGGTGATCTGTTTCAAACCCACTGCCAAAGGAGGGCCACGTAGAGGTTTCCCAGGACCACATCCAGACAGCTTTTGAATAACTCCAAGGACACAGATTACAAATCTATGCTGTAAAAAATATTCTGAAAAAAAAAAAAAAGAAAAAGGTTGGCACCTTATCCCTCAAATCATCACTTTGAGGACTCACATGCTGAGGAGGTGATTTGATGGCTCACTTAGATGCTGCCTGAGACAGAGGCCTCATTCCCATTCCCTTCTCAACCACTACCCTCTAGACAGCTGTATGGTCCTGTCCTTCCTGTGGCTGGTAGCAGTTCTGTGTTCCTCAGTGTTTTTCAGCCTTTTCAGCGAATTGATCAGTCTTCAAACAGCAGAATGCAGCTTTCTTCCCGCTGGATTAGTGAGTTCAATTGAATCCGTGAATAATGTAGACTGGAAGACATATGAGAGGTCTTTAGTCCAATCTCCTACTCAAAGCAGGGCTCAGGGCCTTGTCCACATGCTCAGGGCCTTGTCCACATGTATTCTGGAAATAAATAAGGATGGAGATTCCAAAGCATCTCTAGTCAGCCTGTCCCAGAGCTGCAGCACTCTCAGGGTAAATAATGTATTCTTTTTGTGGAAAAATAATTTCTCTGGTTTGGAACATAAGACCATTGTCTCTTGTCCTTTCATTGTGCACTTTCAGGAAAAGTTTGGATGCACCTTAATTCACAACCCGCTTTTCAGTAGTGTTAGGGTTAGTCTGCAATTAGATCCCTTGCTAGCCTTCTCTTTTCCAGGCCAAAAGAACCTAATTCCCTTTGCACCTCCTCCTATGGCACATGCTCTGGGGGACAGATATGAGAGGTTTTTCTTGGATCCTCTCCAGTATGTCAACATCTCCCACGTAACGGGGGGTGGGGAAGTGATTGAAACATAGAAATGTCTGGGTTGGAAGGGACCTCTAGAGGTCATCATCTTTTGATTCCCAAAACACAGTATTGCAGATGCAGCCTCACCAGTGCCAGTCGGGGAGAGTAACTACATCCTTTCACCTGCTGGCTACTTACTAATGCAGTCTCATGACTGGTTAGCATTAGTACTGCAAAGGAGCACTGCTGACACAGACCCAGCTGTTTTTTCCACCAGAATCCCAAGGCCTTTTCTTCAGGGTTGCACTCTTGGAGTCAATCCACAGTCTGCACTGATGCATGGGGTTGTTTTGTTCCAGGTTGAAAATATAAAAATTATTTATTATTTCATAGAATTACAACAACTATATGAGGTGAATTAGACCAAATTTATCATATAATTAAAAAGGGTCAAAGACTAAGTCGTTTTGTGCTCAGTCGGCTAACACAAGTAAGGAGCAATGGTGGCACATGGGAGCCCAGTTTCATACCTGAGAAGTCTCAGTTTTCTGCAAGAAGTTTTTAGAGCGGTACAAAGTCCAATGTTGGTCACAAACATAAGCAAAGGGGCTGTAACTCTCAGCACAAACTGCTCTTTTTCTAGCAAAAGGCCCTGCAGGCTTGGAAAAGAATCTTGTAGGCCACTGGAATGAATCACACTTCCATCCTTTCCCCCAGGACCTCAAAGGAGGAGCAGCAAGGGATGTGTGTGCATGGTGTTCTTAAATCAGCATTTTAATTATCCTTCTGATTTCACAGATAGGCAAACTAGTAAGAGTTTTTCTTAGTATACATTATGATACAGAAATTTTCAGACAAAGGCTTTTCTTTCAGCTTTATAAATATGTTTGCAGCCATCATCATAGTAAAAAAAATAACCTAAAAAACACTCCTGCAGAACAAAACTCCCATGCAGGAGCTGTTTCTCATTCTTTCCCTTTTTCTTCCTTTACGTACAAATAAGAGTATTGAGAACAGGTTTGTACTTAACAAAAGGATAAACCCTGCTGATCTCCTGACTTGTCTGCTAGCGTTGTGCTTATCAAAGCACTGTTTGTTGGCTGGGGCAGAGGCAGTCCTAATGTGCACAGCTCTGCAATGCAAATGGTATCATGTCATGTGAGAGTGCAGGCAGGAACTGCCAGTTTGGGGTGGGCTGGATACAGTGACAGTTCAAGTCACAGAATGCTGTGTTTGTGACTGGGATGTTCATGTTCATCTCTGACAACAGAGAATGTCCTGCTGAAGAACATGCAAGCCAGAGGCAATGATGGAAAGTAGCCCTGGAGCAGGGGAAGAGAAACAATAAGATGATTTTTGTCAGCTTGACAGGCAGCGATGGCAGATGTGGTATTAGCAGACAAAACATCAAAGAGCTGTGACTGGCACAAAGAACCTTAAAATGCAAAAGGTAGGGTGACAAGTAAGGAGGCGCGTGGGTTACAGCCAACAGCAATGACAGGACAGAAAAGTCAGGAGGGGGATGATGGAAACTCAGTTGACACAGATGAATACACAAGACACAAAAGGAATGACATGGAATGAAGGGGCATCAAGGGGACAGGAATTGAGTATTGAATGGTAGGAGGCAGGAACCTTGACAGCAGTGAGAAGCTGATGCCTGGTGATGGCACTTGTGCCTGAAGACCAAAACGAGACAGAGGAAAGCAGCCAGAGCTGCAGGCTGTCACTGGGACTCAACAGTGTGGTTGAACATGACCATCCGGCTGAGTATGACCACCTGGCAAAGTCCAGCTCCTACAGACAGTGAACATTCGGGCATTTTAAGATGAAGAATTTGAAGTTGTTAATGTGCTTCAGAACATCTGTGCTTTTCGAATCTTTTTTCACGTAGACAACGACGAGCTGCTCAGCAACACTCTGTGCTTGGCAATGCTACCAGAGAATCCCCTCCCTCCTTTCGCATACGAGGACCCTGCTCGTCAGGGAGTGCTCGAAACACTGCGACTCGGAGCGGTGCTTGGGAACAAGAGCCCGGACGACGGCGTCGCAGGGGGTAAAAGCCCGGAGCTGGCAGAGAGCGCGACAAGGCAGGGCTTCCCTGGCGGAACCCAGGAATAGCACAGGGCTCAGACGCACCCCCACTCTCAGCCCCACTCCCGGACGGCTCTCCTACTCAGGGCCAGGGCCCGAGGCCGAGACCGAGCCCCACCTCCGGCACTTCCGGCCGTCCCCGCCCTGCGTCTCGCCGCGGCG
>JAAGNO010004457.1:10219-34783 GCA_033439905.1 Ceryle rudis | reverse complement strand
AAATAAAAATCAATTTTTCATTTTAATTTAATTGACAGTGCAAAATTACTAAATAAAAATTAATTTCTAAATTTAATAATTTAGTATTTAATCACATATATGCAAAATACTTTATTTATTACACGGACACCTTCACACAGAGATGAGATTTTACTTCTAAAATTAAATGGTTTGCCAAAACCCACTTAGATCTCTCCAGGAAGGGTCAATCAGATTCAGGCTAGATTGTAACACCCATCCTCAGGCCTCCCTGCCTTTTTAGAAAGCACAGCTGACATGCTCCCTACAAGACTGAATTGTCAAGTAACTCAATTATGCAGAGCAAGGTATCTGCCATCACCATAGATGTGACAGTTGCAAATGAGATGAAAATTAGTATTTTGAGAACAAGATGCTACGGCTAAACAACTACAAAATGAAATATCACAGTCTGGTTTCAAGCCCATGTGAAAGACTTTTCACATACCAGCTGGCACTGAAAAGGCCACTTTTCATTTACTTATCCAAAGATACTCTGGACCTAAGAATGTCTCTAATGGAAGAACTGAAGGGATACAAATTGGGCTCTCAGGCACAGCACTGAGAAGGAACTTCGTAACTCCTCTAATGGATCAAAAGCATCAAAACAGCCAGATGCTTGTGGTAAGGAAAAATAAAAACAAGCCCAGCTGATGACTGATGCAGAGGCTGCTTCATTCTCTTCTGCAGCTGCTTTCTCTGTTAGGAAGTTGGTTTTTAATCCCCAGCTGGCAGCCACACGTGCTCCAGGCCACTGAGCAAGCGAACGTGCAGCTGCTTTGCAGCAAGCACTGAATTATGTACTGAAACATGCTCAAGAAGCCTGATAATGGGGACACTTTCCTGTAAAACCCTTTTGTAAAAGGTTTGAGGGCATTTCTAGAGGCATGAGAGCTAAGTTAGCTTCTACAGAGGTACAGTCTTGCTCAGTTTCACAGGAACAAGCTTTTCCTTCCACTTTCCCTCCCCCATTTTATTTCTCTCAGAAGATTTGGTTAAATGACATTCAGGTTTGAGACATCACAATCAAGTCTCCTCTTTGAGCACTTGAAAGTCTCATTACCTTTTTTTTTTAATTTTTTAAATTTATTTTTAAGGCAAGAAAGCAAATATAACGACTATCAAAGTAAACAGCTGCCAGGACTGAAGCGAAGGAGAGGCACTGGTCTACTGGCAGGCTGATGCCAGGGCATCCAGGACTGAGGAGTGACAAAGTGGGTATCCCCAAGGAGAGAGACAGGACCCCCAGATCTTCATTTTATTCTGAGCAGTTAGCATTGTCTTCCTGCTCCTCATTTGAAGGAGCAGTAAGATTAAAATAGGAGAAAACATTCCAAGCCGGCATTCACAGAAGCCGGCAGGTCAGACCTCAACAGTCCAGCTTGCCTTATACTCCTCCAAGGGCCATAGAGCTGGCTCTGCAACCCTACAATGACAGTTCTCTCCAGCACACTGACAGCATCTCCTCATCACCAAAGGAGTGAATTAAGGGACATAAGTGCTGAAAGGCAGGTTGAACCCTTTGTGTTTCATGCTATTAAAAAGAATTCAAAACTGGTTCACTTATCTGTGCCCTGTGAGCCAAGCAGCGATATGGCAGGCTAGTATGCAGAACCTGCAAAGGGAAGAAAGCTGTCTGCACGGAAATGGTTTCCGGGACACAGCCTTTGCTGCACAGCCAAGACCCCCGAAATAGGGCCATCCAGGCAAAACTACATCTTCCAAGGGATTTTTCACAAGGACCTTTGTAGACCTTGCAACCTTCACCTGGCCCCTTTCCTTGGGCTTCACCAAGGCTGACAAATTAAAGGCTGATTTTAAATGTTTGGTGCAAACTGTGCGCTCTGGGATGAGATGTAAACAGCTTCATTAAAAAGTATTTATAAGCCTCAAAACTGAAGATCTCTAAATGTACATCTGTGCATGTAGCTCTACTAGAGAGACATGGTAGGTAAGTCTAAAGCTCTATGATTCAGTGAAAGATTAAGAATATGCCAGGCAATACACACTTTATACTAGGATATTTTTAAACGTGGCCTCTTAATATCAGGCTAACCTACATATATTAAGTTAAAAATATGGGCGGGGGGGGGAATCAGTAAACAATAAGAATGACGAAAAGAAATATGTAAAGTCATGTTGACTCAATGCCTTTTATTTGAAAATATCCCAACAGGTTACAACTTATAAAACAGTGCAGTAGGAGTAGCTTCAGAAGACAAAATTAAAACGGTACCTGTTTATCTTCTTGAGGATCAGTCTCCCCTTTGCTAGAATCAGAATTTGTGTCATCATCTTCATCAGAACTATTCATTATATCTTCTTCATCTGACTGAAGATCTCCCATTACCACATTAGGGTGATCATGATGTTCTTCTGAGGACCTAAAATTAAAATATGTATAGTTGATAAACATGCCATATTTAATTTATGTAAAGAGCTTTCTGGTTTACCCCACAATAAATGGTCTACTTGGTATCAGAAACATTGAAATCAGTAGTGAGTAGTCTGAAAAGGATGATGACAGGGGTAGGCTTTTCCACAGTACAGTCATAAATCTGCAATATTTTACATCTGTGCTGCTGTTGATACAATGCTCACTGACAGCAGCAAAAGCCATGGAACCTTTGGAATATTTACATTATTCTTGTCCATCAGTGTTTGCCTGACAGCAAAGTTTGTTTGTATGACTAAATGCGCATATAGTGCGGTGTTTGTACCGTGGGCCAGAAGGATAATGAAAGTTCAGAGCCATTTTGCTTTCCTCTGATAGCATCAGGAACTGTTCAGATACTGTATGCAGAACTGCAGCTTTGTGTCTGAAATTTTAGATGCGTGTATATATACAGGGCTGTTTCCCAATGCATACACTAAACAGCTGCATCAGGGATGGCAATATAACCATTCTGTCCAATAATTCTTCTGGAAGACAAAACTGTGATTAAGAACTCGCATGTCCCAGAGATAGACACCTTGCAGGTACCTGTCAAATCTATAAAATGTTACCTTGTTCTACTGCTGTATAATGATTATAAGGCTTCATTAGCCTCAGCTGTATTTGCAATACAGAAATGGCATGAGACAAGCACACAACCTTCTTCCTCTAACTACCCTTGACAGCTTCAGCAGAGATTTAAGAAATGCAATTCTAGAAGAAAATAAAAAAGGAGGTAGGGAAAGGTAAAGATAAAAAGGAAAACAGAAACTAGAGGAAACAGAGCCTGAAGTTTTGGTAAAGTTACATAGCACAGCAAATCCTTGGGTTTCAACTTTTAATGCTTAAAAATATCTGTCAGTTGCCATTTACACTAACGCTGGGTCTAAATTCACGTAATCTGTGTTCAAGGCCTCAAAAAGATGCTGGGATGCCACAGGCTTATTGCGATATGAGTCAAAAGGAATTAGCTATCCTACAAAACAAAACCCAAATCGAGGAACCCTTTTTCTCAAGATGTTGCAGCCAACAGAGATCTCGCTGGGCTGGTCAACACCTGATTCTGTGCAGTCAGCATCTGTTGGGGCTACACGCTTCTCTGTATAGCTGCCCTCTGTCTCCCAATGCAAAGAATGGGTATGACTAATCTTTTCTTTTTCCAACTTTGAATCACAAGAAAGCAGGGAGGAATGTAGGGAGACTCTGCAGACTTGCCACCTCCAACTTCGATAGTTAAAAGAAAGAAAACATGTCAGTGTGGATCCCTTGGGAGATGGCGTCCAGTAACCCAAACAGCAGAAGTAAGGAATACCAGCTGCATGAAGATGTTCCAGTAGCCACAATAAGGTGTTGAGTATTCGATGCTAGGGTAGAGTTAGAAGACCAAAAAAAAAAAAAACAAACCCAAAACAACAAACACCAACCAAAACAACACACAAACGCTGATCACAAATAGAAATATATTTAGAGATGAAGTCAAGATAAGCTGGCCTGCAGACAGACCTTGGTCAGCCATAAAGACATAGAAAAGACTAAAATAGCTTGGTTCTATTAAGACAACACAGGAAGGACTCAGGAAACACCCAAGCAGTTACTGTCTCCCAGAAGCAAATGGGGTGGGGAGAGGAAGGCGATTGCAAGCTCATCGCCGAGTTCAAACAAGACTCTAAGCCAAGACTGCAGCACCCAGGGTGCACAGAAACCCTCATTTATTTCACTTTGGAAATTATCAACTTCACATAGGAAGAGAGCAGCCACCAGAGAGATGACTGCTGATGACAACAGCACAAGGATTATGCCAGGGACAGTTCCCACAGAGCCTCCATGAGCTTCAGGAAGGAAAAAAAAAAGCAGTTTTTCACTGGAGCTGTCCCTGGAACCGCACTAGAAGGACACTAAGACTTCTGCAGTTACTTAACTTGTGCAATTCAGAAAATTTCTTTAGTCTATCTAAATCACAGTCAAATGACCTGTTGGCCTGAGAATGTTTAGCAGATGCCATCTTACACCCTTTTATTTTATAGATGATAAACATATTTATTACATCTGTAGCATTACATGTGGTAGATATATAGCCCTGCTTTAGCCAAAACCTGCAACAGAAAAAACTACTGCCATTCCTTCCTTTGCTACATTACTCAGTTTTACCATCCACCCATGTCACCGAATCTACACCTGATCTGGGATATTCTTTTTCCTGTTGCTAAATGTATCAGGTGCTTTACCTCTAAACACACTGTAATTAATCTTTTAGTCCCATATTCATTAAATTTTACTTTTGTTAATAGTTTTATTTTTTTCTTAATGGATACTTTTATTCTTTTTTCCTATCCTTAGTATTTGTTTTAATTGCTGCTTTAATTTCCTTTAACTAAGATTTCTTCCTATCAAGGAAACATTATTTTTGCACTTGTGAAGTCACAGTTTTTTTGGCCTAATCACATTCTACAGGATGCCAACTCCCAGATTTTGCTATCATTTTCCATTTAAACTTTTCAGGGTAACTGTGCCAACACGGTTAAAAGTTTTCTAAAACTTGACCTTTTGCAAGTCAGAAACCAGCATATTTCTAGGAGAGGTTGTATTCTGCTTGCACAAACTTAACTGCATCAACCACTGAGGGATGCAGATCTAACTGGCTGGCCTGTGTTGGGTGAAGAATTTTCTAAATGAAAGATTGTCTTACCTAATAGAAAGTTTCAATAAATAAAACTACTAAAAAAAAAATCTTAATAATTAACTACTGATGATTTAGGAAATTTAGTAGATGGCCTCAAATGAAGGCCACTCACTGTACACGTTTTTCTTCCTGTGAATCACACCAACATTTAAATAATAAGCTGCTTTTCTTGCTTTTGTGGTTCATATGTACCTACTTTTCATGTAAAAGAAACTATGAGAACCATCTACCAAATCTTACCTAATATACACCCCCTAGTCAAAGCACCTCAGAGTAATTTCTATATGCCCTTGCTCTATATTTGCTCAGCTCACAGCGTAGCACAGACCTCAGGTTCTCCCACCTGATTTTGTTGAGGATTTTTGTGGGTTTTTTTGTTTGTTTGGTTTTTTTTGTTGTTGTTGTTTTGTTTGGGGGTTTTTTTAGTTTTCTTTGGTTTTTAGTCTCTGGGGTTTTTTTGTTGTTGGTTTGGTGGTTTTTTTGGTTGTTAATTTTTGTTGGGTTTTTTTTGTTTGTTTGGGTTTTTTTAAGGGAAAACACAGTGGATGATTAGACTATTAGTGATAAAAAGTCAGTTCACATGCAGTCACTTCCCAGAATCAAACAAGCCACCAGTTCAGGGGTAGGCTGCAATACCTTAGCCACAGGTAGTTACACCCCTGGTGGAAGCTGCAGTTGTCCTCTTCTTCAGAGAAGATGATGACAAAGACACTGTGTTGATTTGCCTTTATCAGCCACGTGCTGTAAAACATGTGACTCTCCTTGTACCTTACACCTTAACCTTCCATCATAACTACTATGGCTTTTCTGTCAAAACAGAAAGCAGTTTTGTATTTACTGATTACTCTTTCTGCACTTTTACCTCTTAAGTCATCTATAATCTAAGTGTATACATAGTTCTCTTAAAGTTACCTCTGGATGAAGTGAAATCCCTGGTTGTCTTTAAATGAGTCTGGAAATAGTAGTAAATCTTTAAATAAACAGAATCTTTTCTACCACGTATCAACTCCCCCTTTCCCAAATACCACGAGCATGCATGCACTAATGGTTATTTTTAAGCAGTCCTTCTGATAGGTATTTTGCAGATACTGGGAACTATCTCTGTCTTGTTCCCTCTTCATCACGATTCTTTGTCCTACCCACAGCACTACCAAGAGAAACTTCTGCATTATCAGTCATGTGAAACACCATCATTGCCAACTCACCATGCTGCCCACTGAGTAAGAATATCTTGCCTTATCTTGTGAGCAAGCTATCTAAATATAGATGTGGGGCTTTTTTATTTGACACATAAAATGAAGGGATTGTTAGTTTGCCTTGGAATAAGCAGTTTATGGAATGAAACCTATACACTGTGCTGTATTTTCGTCATGCGATAGTAAAATATTAATGAAACAAAACATGCCAGTCCTAGTAAGACAGAACAAGATAAAAATGTAAAAACTTTAAAATTGCCATCAAGCTATTACAGCCAGAAAATTAAATCTTAATCAGCATAAAGACCTTATTTGCTTCAAAAGGTGACCAAGACTAATTCAGAATAACTTATTTGTGTTATTAGAGAAGCTTCAAAACACCTGAGGCTTCAATTTCATACATTGTTGATTTAGACATCGCATAAGACACTGTAGCCTGAAGTCACAATTAATGTTTCAGTCTCAGTTTCCAATTCATTTAGAAAGCAAATAGTATTTTAAGCTTGACTGAGATGATTCAGAGAGATTGTCTGCCATGGAATGCACCAACATTAAGCGTTTCATAGTATATTGGAATGACTTCAAGTGTTAGCATCACCATAACTACTAAAAAGCAAGTTTCCACAGCTCCAAAGCATTTGTTAAAATAGATTCATCCACACTGCTGCTTTACGCACATTTCCTTGTGAACTTCATTATTTTTAGATTTTTTTTTCTACTTCCAGTAAGTAATCAGAAATATGTGGGAATGCTGAATGAACAGAACCTTGCACACAATACTCTGCTGAATTCTTTTCTCATCCTTTTGTTATTTTATAAGGAGATTCCATTCTACTCTGCTTTTTGTAGGAGTGTCCCAACATATTTATCCTTCTTCTGTCTCTTGCTCCAGTGTTCCACTGTGGTTTTCATGGGTGTTTTTGTTTATTTTCAAAGAAAGTCTTCAACATACAGGCAAAACTACACAAACTGGAGTTCCTACTCAACTGAAAAATACACACCAAATTATCAGAGAGACACTAAACATACCCTACTATAATACTTCATCTCAAATCCTTTTTGTATTGTTGCAACATTTCACATCCTTTGACAGCTGCTTGCATCTCCCTTTCCTCCAGACAGGCAACAATTACTCTTGCCGTTCCTCCAATTTCAGTTTTTAGTATCACCAGTCCCTGCAATCAATTTCAATAACTAAAGCATATTCAACTGCTCTCTTTATTTTTTTTTAAGACCTAAAAGCACACTGGATCTCTGTAGAGACAACAGCTGATAAGGCTGTTACATTTTTTTTTTTCATAGCACCTCATACTTGTAATAGTTGTAGGTAAGGCAGCATGTCTCACTGACTGATTCCCTCAATGGATCCTAGTTGTATGCTACTGGGAAACCTCAAGGATAAGATTTAAAAGAAAATAAAAAAGAAAATATGTTCTATCTTTTCTGTTAGGTCCTATCTAAATTCATCATCTCTCTTTTGAGGTAGAAAGAAGGGCTGTAAATACAGAAATCAAGTTAATATCCCAAAACAATTTAAGAAGCAATTATCCAATTTGGGTGCTCAAGAGAACAGATGATGCTCTTGGAATGCCAAAACAGAAGTGAAATTATTGTTTGGTTAATAACTGTTTGATTTTGTTTAGTGAACTTCCTTTAAATTAATACTTTTTTGAGATAGTTCAATATATTTAATACGCATTTACTACACATTTTTAGAAAAAAGGCAATGAGTTCTAGAAAGCAAACACAGTTTGTAAAGCACAAAGACAACTAATTAATGCTGACCAAGACCACCGGGGATATCATATGGAAATTAAAAAAAAATAATAAGTAACAATAAAAAAAAAATCTATGACAGGTTTAGTAATCAGCAAGATTAATAAAGGCATCAATTAATGTACTTTTGGGATGAATTACATTTTGCTGCAATACTTCAGCTCCACAACCATCCTAATGAAGCCAATATCAGCACATGGTTGTTTTGCAAATCAGTCTGAAAAGCATAAAGATCAACGTCATATCACTCCAGATGCACCTGGACCCTAACCTATCACATTCACCCCATCATTTAAACTTCAGATTCTCTGAAGAAAAGTGACTGTCTACCATTATAGCCAAAAAATTCCCTCCCTCATCGTCCTCTTCTTGTCCCCCTGCTTTTCATTTCTCCTTCAGGCATACCGGACCATTAAGCAGTAAATGAGAATGAAATGCAGCCTGGACCAGGTGGCTTACTTATCTGAGTTATTCCTACAGCATCAGTCACCTCTCTGGTTTAATGACAGACACACAGATGGAAAGAACTGAAGCTGAGATCACGTCTCTCCTCTCTAGGTGTAATGGACAGTATGAGAAGGGCTGGTGGATATCGCTGCAGCTCTTGCAGTAGTGGCTTGGCTGCCAGCATTGGGGACTGGTTGCCTCATTGCAGCCAAGGTGCTTGGGCTTCAACTTCTCTGCCAAAAATGGTACTTTTTCCACAGTGAGAGCGTGAGATAGCAAGGTGCCCTCTCAAAGAGAATTTTACACAATAGCATTAAAGTTATGCCATTCATTCTTCTGTGGTCATAGCTCAATGATTTTAACAAGTTCCACAAAACAAGAGGCAAATACACTAATGAATCCATTATTATTTATATCACTGATAACCTGTTGTGCTATATTCTCTCCACGTTGATGAGGGAACCTTCAAGAATACAATTAAACAAAGAAACACACCCTCAAGAATCACAGCTAGAAAACAGAAACAACCTGCATCCAGCTGAACAATAAGAATGTGCATGTCAGGTTATGTTCTCTCATTGCAGTTTAAAGACTTCAAGAAGTGAAACAGAATTATTTTAAACAATACCACATGTAATCTATGCATGTATAAGCATCTACTTTTTTTATAGGAAGCTAGAACCCTTGATGAGTGATACACTGCCCAAAGAGAAGCTTGAGACAACCTATTTGAAATGGATTTTGGTTCAGAGCCACTTGCACTTCAAAAGCTGTCTGCTGCCTCATGGGCAAAGGGCTGGCTTCAGAGAGAGGCCAGGTGGGAATGCTCAGAGTTTGCTCATACCAAGAGAAATGCCAAGAACTACCCTCTTTGTCCCAGTTTTCACCTCTGGCACTTCATGCTCACACCTGGGATTTCTGGGCAAGAAGAATATCACTAACTCTGCTGAAAGTTGCCACCACATTTAGCCTGTTAGATCATGCCACTGGCAGCTGCTCCTATACTTGGCTGAGTATGTTGTAAACGGCAACACCTGACTTGCTGGAACCAAGTTATCCCAGCATTTGCAGCCAGCAGCATTTAGTTTAGCATTTGTTATCCTTAGGACAAGACAGCACTTATTTCTTTCCTCAACATGAAGAAAAAAAAAAAAAAATCTGACTTGCATTCTAAGCAAAAAAATAAGCAAGGCATGTGTCATATTTTTCAGTTAATAAATTCTGTACCATTTTTTAAGCAATCCATTCTGTCAGTCACCCTACTTCAGGCACACTATGATCATGTGCATACTTCGTTGCACAATTTTTAAAAGCACAGTTTAAAAAAGGTGCAAACAGCTCTCAGATTATCTCCATATTTAGCTGTGATTTGAAAAGAGGAGCTCCCACAGCCAGAGGCACCCGAGGACCAGTCTCGCCACAGGCAGCCTCCCATGCTCACAGGAGCAATCTTCACTAAGACCATTTGTTGACAATTCCTCAGTTCCTTGGAAAGTTGAACATAAACACACAGGCATGCTTCAGATGTTTCCATACTCACCATAGAAAAACCACATTAAAAATCCAACTGAACAAACAAAACAAAACCAGAAGAGGTCTCAGTTTTAAAACTCTTCAAGAAAACTGGTGCCCACAGTGGGCCAGCAATCATGACAAGCAGCAAAGACACTCACATCGTCCTGTCTATGCTGAGGCAGCCCCAGAAAAAATGACAAAAAGAGATGATGCCAATGTAGCACAGTATAATCCAAGAGGATACAAGAGGACAGTCTCAAGCATTGGTACGGGAAAGTGAAACACTTGCAAAACCAGGGATTTAGACTCTAGCCAGAAGACTTATAGAGGGAGTCGCTGCATCAGTTCTTCCCATCACCACCCAAAGCTGTGGGGGCTTGCCTGTGTCCCAGGGTAGGTAAAGAGGGAAGTCTTTCCAGAGTTTACAGATTTTTGCCTTCCCTTATCATTAATTCTCATTTCATATAGAAAGCTGCAATGCTCATGGCTAAGACCTTTGAAAAAAACCTCCTGGCATAGAAGTGATAAACAATGTAAAACATGATCACCAAAATACAGCACTCAAAATCTGGGCCTGCTATTCTGCTTCTCGATTTACAAAACAGACCCTAGGAGGAAAATATTTATTGGGAAAGGACAGCAGGATCGGAAGAAAAATAACACTTTCTTTTCCAGTCACACGCACACAAAACCAAAACAAAATAAAACACACAACAAAACTCCAGCACACACTAAATAGACTTCTAGAAAGGTACAATGAAAATGTGATAATCTCAAACTAAATGCATCAAATAGGAAAGGGAAAATTTAGACCAATTGAGAATAAAACCTCCTGTTAGTACCCATTTGAAACAAAAGCGATTTTATCTTGCCAGAATTACCATGACATTCCAATGTATAACTTCTGCTGCACCAAAATCAGAATTGATGCAAGGCCTTCAATTGTATTATATTTGCTCTGCTGTATGCACTCGTTACTTTTATGGGTTTTTTTGGTGACTTTATCCCTGAAATCAGGGCTGTAATACCTCAGTTGCTTAATCAATTTAGAAATAACACACAACCTATTGCATTCCATTTTGTATGTCAGATACCTAGCAGATGACAAAAGAGAGCCAAGTAGCAGAGTACACCAAAGGTAGTGACTTAGATCTAAAATAATCATGGAGTGACTTAACTCAAACACACGAGTGCCTGCATGAACAGGAGCTGACATAGCTTCCCAGGTAGTCTGCAGGAAAACAGAGGATTAGTTTGGTCGAGACCAGCTCAGACTGTAAGGAGTAACTGAGCTGCTTGCAAAGGTTGGACTTGCACTCTCTCTTCCTCTAACCTTTTGCACAGAAAAGAAGAATGGGATTTACACACTTTTATAAACTTCTCAGCTCATTTCCAAATCAATACAGAACATCTAACCCCCAGGAACACTACTGGGGGAGGTGGATGGGGATGGGGGGACGGACACAACACAGAAAAATCCACTAAACTGTGCAGTTGAAATCACTGAGCCATAAGGCTCAGGTTGCAGCTATCAGGATGGCAGTTTTGATAAAATTGTCTTTTCTTTATTTACATACATCTTAGAGGGGTTTTTTTAACCCACTTCTGCTTGAATGGAGCAGTTTTTCATAAGCATAAAGATATTTTAAGGAAAAATGACAACTTGTGTAAATTTAGTATTTTTTTTTTAAAGAAACTTGTTGGATTACAGCAACTAAAATAAAACCTTCATTCCTTAACCTACATTTTATCTAGTGTGTTGAAACAACACAGATGCATGGTTTTGTAAGTCTATCCCTTAAAACTCCTTTAAGTGGAGCAAATATAAAAATTGGATAAATGAGGTGTATTAGTATCACTGCTGGTATTTAAATAAAAACTGAATTTATTATTTTGATTGCCATTTTTCCCAAACTTTCTTTTATACCCAAAAGAATTCTTAATGTTTTACATATGCAATTATATTAGACCTTGCTGCAGTTAATATATAACTGTACAAACCAGAGTACCACAAAGCTTCAAAAGCACATTTCCTGAACCAATGCTGAAAATAACCCACAGGAAAAGGCTGTTGTTGAGTATATAAATGGGTCTTTCATCAATTATCATGTCACATTTGACTCTCCATTCTACATCCGAGATACTCTCTAGTGCTGCTTTTTGTTAACCTGGAATTTATACCATGGCTGGCAACTGGAGACAGAGAGCGTGTGTTGGCAGTGGGGGAGAAAGGTCAATACCCAGTGACAAACACGCAACAATAACGTGGCTTCCCCCATCTTAAAGAGAAGGAAATATGTATGAAGAGTGCCATAACTAGGAAGAAAACCCAAACGTGGAATAAAAGAGAAAATAAAAAGAATAAGCATTGAAGATTAATTTATGAAAGCACGTAACACCTGAGCTCCTGTAGCCTACAGACTGGGGGTTAGGAAGTAGGCTAAAGGACACAGGGTTTTTATGCTCTGCTTACGTCAGGCTCCCCCTCATCACAGTAAGCCACCCTTTGGCTGAAGGCAAGAGTCAACATGCTGAGCAGACATGACGTCACCGGGAGGAAGGATGAGGACATCCTTGTATTGTAGCAGGGGGCTCAACAGGAACAGCGCCATTAGGAGGACATTTCTGCCATCTGTCGTGAGCACTTCTTTGGTAGGGAAAAAAAGGATAGGACAGTTTACCCTCAAAATGGCTCTTTTAATGCATATGGACTGCATATGCTCCAAGATAAAAGTGATGCACGTTTCTAGACAGTGCAAGACTGCAACAAAAGTAACCACCAAACCTTTCAGAAAGCGGCAGAGGGATTTGCCCAGCAGGCAGGAAGGGCACCCCAAGGAGAGGCTGCCTCATAGCTGCTGCCACCGTCAGCTTGCCCCCTCTCATACTTACAAACCCACCCAGCCCCAGCTACACTCAGTAAAAAGATAACGTCAAGAACTTAAACCACATCTATTTTTATGTAGCACTTGTAATACCATCCGATAAATTAGAAAGCTTTCATTACTGCACCTCCAACTCTGTCAAAAGTTTCCCTGTGTGCTATGTCCTTGTCAACCTGCTTCACCCACCTCTTTCTATTACCAAAAAACAACAGGAAGCCCTTAAAAAGAAGCATGAAAGAAATACCAAAGACAAAAATTCTCTTTCACACAAATTGTTTTCATTTCATGAAACCTTTCAATCCTTTTTAAGACTGGATTGTATACTAGAATAATGGACTTGGTATTGGAGAAATGCAGTTCCCCAACTACTTTCTCACCCTCATTGCAGAAGGAGAGCATCAAACCTTGGAATCCTTCCTGACACCAAAACAGATGAAATCAGCACATCTCAAACATTTAGATGAGAATGTTCCTATTTATTCTGATAAATAATAAAAAAGAAAAGTTCCTATTTGTTCTGACATTAAAGAACAAAGAGGGAGATTGGTGTACTTCTCTTGGATTGCTTTAGAAGAATTATTTTCCCAGAATGCATATGTTCTTGTAATATATGCATTTTATTTCATGTTGTATAGCAGCTTAAACTGTAAAGCCCAATGATCAAAAATACTAAGGAAATGACCAAACACTAAGGAAAACTTTTCTTGCTGGAAAAAGACAACCATGGAGACACCGACTTGCATAAAGTTTCTTCCAAGGAATCAAAAGAAAACCCAAAACTACCTATATACTTTCCTAAGCCAAAAAAATTCACAGTGAGACTTTCATGTAGTTTCACATTACCCTAATAGTAGAAAATAAATAACTTGATACTACAAAATAAAATAATTCCAGATCCAAGGTCAGTGTTTTGACTAACCCTTGGGAAAGAGAAGTTCCGAGAGTGGCGTAAAGCCCCAGAATCAGGGTACCACCATCTGCACGCACCCAATTCCTTCCCAAAGTCTTTGTGTCAGAACACAGAACACATATTCCCAAGTAACAGTACTACCACTTCTCACCGATATTTCTGTTTCTCACTAATTTGAACTCTGATTAGGCATCCCTAAGTTCATTACAGAATTTGTTTCTTCACAGTCCGTAAGACTAAAATGTGAGAAGTCAGCAAGATGGCTTACACCTTATGTCTGGCAGCCAATAACTGTTTTGTCCATTCTTTGCTCCCGTGAACCAGAGCTGGGACTGCCAGATAGGCTTTGCATCCAGCCTCACAGGGAAGTGGAGATCTAAGCCATCTGACTCACACTTTACTGACAAACCCCCAGAGCTGGCAGAAGCCTACCAGCTGTGTAACATGTATGTGGGAAATCGAGGTAGGGAGGGGAGAAGAAAAAAGCAGGCTCAAGGAAGCAGACTAGAAAAAGAAAGCCAGTGATAACATGAGCAAAGATAATGAATCCTGTCAGGAAACCTAAACAGCATATTATCAAAGTTATTCCATTAAAACCTAAGGTACAATTGCTGAGACAGCATTTAATGTACAACTAGGGGAGGCAGAAGCCAGCTAGAAACACAGGGGGAGATCAGAAGACAGGACAAGACTGCAGAGCTGATTGAGGAAAAGGGACCTGCCCTTCTTCAGATCAGAAACTAATCCACTATCAACTTTAAGAAGCAGATGAAATCTAAAAAATCTGCATACCTGGCCTCTACTTATCAGGAAATTATAACCTTCAATAAAATTCAGTAAAAAGAAACTGTGGGTTTTAATGTAGAAATAAATCCACTTTCAATACTTAAAATGTATTTTGTGCATTCAAATCTCAGCATAAGCATTTCAAAACTGTTTTTAAATGCTGTTTAGACCTTGCAGTATTTTATTAATTTAGCATTTCTCTTGAAGTGTTTTTGAATGGGAATTTTGCAATTGCAAAAAAACCTTCCCCTTCCCAACCCTTCCCTAACGCAGCCAATCCCTAAACAACACCGCATTTATCTGGTGCAATACTGCTCATCAGAAGCCTGTCTCAACCCTAACAAACTTCAGTACATCAAAGAGCAATATGCATCAAAACAGAGTGCTTAACCGCACAGATTTCAGTACTAAATTCAGTATTCCAGGAAGGCTTTCATGGACACTTAATTGACCTCTGGGGAGTCGGCCACCAAAGCGGAAAACTAAACTTACATTTTGCATTGAGATGCTCATTTCTGAAAAACCAATGGATTATTCTAAATCGTCGGGGGTGGGAAGGAAGCGGTATTTAATTAAACCAACATTAAGAGCTCAAAAGATTGTTTTCACATGGTACTCCCCCCCTCCAGCCTGTTCCAAATAAAAATCCTAACTGGAAACACAACACAGCTATAAATTTCATCAAAATAAATTAGCAGTCATGTACATTTGCAACATCTTGAAGGGAAACTGTCAAAAGTAGCCAGTAAATACAGTATTCTATTCCTTGAATGATTAAGGAGAAAACTCGCTCAATCTGAAGTACAATTCTCTTGCTTAGAGCAATGTAACAAATACCAAAAGGAAGCTCACAAAATCCAGAGAAGTTTATAAAATTCTGTTTTCTGCAGCATGACAGATGTTTCAAGGCACATTCATTGTTCCTCTGTGTCTTTAGATTATTGGACAAATACTTAAAGCTAGAAGTAAAATTGAGTGTAAGATTTTGCTGTCCTCCTAAGAATGAAGGTTTGTCATTAAGAAGAATATAAACAATGTATAAATATTTCTCTTTCATTAGGAAGCTTTAAAAAAATTGTGTTACTTCCAAATACAACCGTTACAACTACTGGTCTCTGGCAACATCAAAATGAATTTTGTCAGTACCAGCGGTGCTGACTTTAACCTCACTTTTCAGGCCTGAACCATTCATTTCTCAAAAAAAACCCCAAAGGGCTGCCTTCCCTGTTGTTATGTGCAACAGGATAATGATATTTAAAACTTCTTTTACATTCAACAGTACATTTTTCTATCCTACGTCATCCGTTCTTCACTAACTGTATTTACAGTCCTCATAATAACACAGTCACCTTAATTATTAATTTTTAATTGGCAAACAGGTAGTCTACCTGTTTTTGTCCTAGCCTGAGACAAAATAAACAATCCTTAAAAACCCCTTCACGAGACTTATTTTTTCTATATTGGAGAGAAAACATGGATTATCTGCTCCCAAGGTATTGTCATTACTTTCTTCACCGAGACCATTCCCCTGAACTACTTAACACAAGCAAAACCTAGAAGTCTCTCATCAGCAGTGTGTGTTCCACCTCAGTGGTTCACACACTGTATCAGGACCCTGGTTCTCTTCCTTTCAAAGCCAAGCTCACCCTCAGTAGAAGGGAGGCTGACATCAAATAACTCAAAAATCAGGTGGTAAGTGACAACTGATACACACCATTAATTACCCAGGCCCGTCATTTGCATTTAAGTCCCCGTGGGAAGGGCCAAGCAAAGAAAGTGTATCTGAATTTAATAAGATATATGAAGTCAGGATAAGGTTGTCAGAAGCTATTACCATTCTCCATTAAAGCATGCAGCTTTCACCAGATGGGACTGGAAGGAAATTTCTCAGTAACCACCAAAGCACTGGGTACATTATGAAAATTGTATTTCTTTATTTCTCCAGAAAGAAATGTAACATGGGGTAAAGACATCACTGAACTCTTCTGGTAATGGCAAACCTGGCATTCAGACAATATACTGCATATGTGCTATTATGATTAGAAGCGTAGGCAGTCTATGACTTTCTCAGAAGAACGATCCCATTTGTATATTGGCTTTAATCATAAGATAATTTGCTTTGAGATCTCATTAGCAGTGCATTACAGGAGTTTTACGTGCCGTGACCTACGAAAAAGAGCTAAGTGCGTGTTCTGACAGGCTGGGGAAAACACGAGCGGTAATTATTTCAATAACATCAGCACTGTTTCTCTAACCGGTTTTATAATACCGCCTGGCCAGGAAATGGTAAAAGGTTCTTAAAGAACTATGTGGAAAAAATAAAACGACATTGATAAAGAAGCTTCAAAGGATTGGAGATAACAGTGGATGGGAAAACAGGAGAAGCTGCCTGCCTGGCTCTGTCAACACCTCCCAAGCCAAAATGAGCCAAAATGAGTACCTGTACCTGTGCTTCCAGCAGCGGCTAATCTGGGTCAGGAGACCACTGCCCTGCTGTGTCCTCTTTTTCTCCTAGGGATTTCGTTTGTTCCCCGAGATCTACTGAAGTAACTGCAGGCATTAATTGTTTCCTAAGGTAGTCCCTGACTATGCAATTTAGTTCAAAATAAAGGCTTACATAAAGGGCTCTGCTTATGGTTTTCTATATATGCTTTTTAAGGAAAAAAGCACAAAACAAACTCAGTTACATCAAGAATATTCAGCTTAGGGAGCAGTTACAGGTGCAGATATGCCAGGGTGCAAGGTGTCACTTAAACCCTTAAATCACCATTAGTACTGGGGAAGGTTTGTGTGAAGAGGGAATAACTATAAATTCCTCGGCCAGGTAAGAAAACTACAGAATTTCACTCAAGGAACAACTGCAGTCTCATGTCTACCAGGCTTCGTATAGCAAAACTCTCCTTTTTTTCCTAAAGCAAAAGGACAAGCATCCACCTGCATCCAGAACAACACAAACCAAACTAGATTGCATAAAGACATAAAATACATCCTTATTTAAGTTTGGTCTCACTCTTCTTAGGTAAACTAAATAAAGGGAATAAATTTCAACAAAAAGAATACACTCAGTCAGGAATATAAATAATATAACCAATAATTCTACTTCCCCGATAAGGTTTCATGCTTTCCACTACAGTGGAATGTTGAAAATATCAACTCTATAAACAATTATTAATACAAGATGCCACTTCAAATATGTCTCCTCCTATATAAGAGGACACGTTCCTCTAAAGAGCTGCCAACTCTCAGCATACAAACCTGGCCATTTCCCCTTCCCAGAAACCACAATCTAAGTATTATAGATATTAAAAGATCTGTTCCTGTCTTGTCTATTTCGCATCTGTTTTGGATGTATCTATGAATCAGCCCAATCCCTTTTTGAATCTGCTGATAGTATGTTTCTCCACCACCTGAGACAATGAAACCCATCAGCAACCTGCAGAGTCACCCAACCCCAACTCCTAGTAACATTCTGTGTGAGTCTCACAGGACTCTTACATCACTACTACCTCTGCTGGGAGCACAGGGAGGTAACAAAAGACTCACTGTCTTAAGGGAAAGGCAGTATTTTTTGTTATACCCGAAAAGCTTTCAAGACCTGGTGAAGAATTTGCATACCCAAAAGCTTGTTTGCTTCTCCCAGATCTATCAGCTGATCTAAAAATTTACTAATTCCCCCTACAAACCTAGCAACTATGCCCTTTCTGGATGCTTAGTCAAGTTCATCCTGAGACTGTGGAAAGGTTTATTCCTCCCAATTTAAGTATTCTTGGATACAAATACCTGACTGTATCTGATTTGTCTTAATTAAATCTGGGAATGCACATAGTTTCTCAAATTTTGACCAATTTGAGGAATAACTAGCTTACTTTTCCTCTTGACTAAGCACAGTTTTCAAACCACCAAAAGCATATAGAAAGATACACAGCAATGACTATCCTGCTGACATCTAACAAAAGGAATACAGCCTCTCAAGTCATCATCTAAACATGTTTACAACCAACAAAGTTACAGCAGAACTGTTTAACTTCACTTCTCTATTTTACCTGCCAAGTCTCAAATGCCCGCTTGTAGCTTCACAAGGCTCCTCGACCTCATAGAAGCCAGGACTCTGGTCTTCCACGCTGCTGGAGTTCTGCCATTCAAAACAGAGATTTCTCCTAGCACCCACAGCAAAAGGCAAGTTCTCATACTCGGGTATTTCCTCATAGTGACGCACGTTCTCGTACTCTGGAGTGCAAGTGCTGGTTACAGAATTCAAATGCATTTGTAACAAATTCTCTCCTGGAAGTACATGCCCATCTAAAGACTCCAGCCCTTGGTTATTTCGCATCTCAGGTTGACTTCTGTTTCGCTGCCTCTTCTTCTGTAATGCTGGACTACTTATTTCTACAGAATGCACCTTGGCAGATTTACCTTTCCTTTCATTGCCTACAGATGCTATATTCCGATTGCTACCACTTCCATAGCCATCCCCGGTGGCAAGGCTGGCAATAGCACTATCCATTGACTGGCTGCCTTTAGACAGAAATTTTTGGAAGTCGCTTTTCATTAAGCAAACCGACAGTTTCATGTTGAGAAACTTTTTCAAGCTATTTTTCTTCTGGTGGTCTTTACATGGCTTGTCTGTCCTTTCCATGTCCACAGAAGAGAGAGATTTGGCCCTAGGCTTTGTCACAACAGTTAAGGGGTTGAAGTTGGTAGCTATGTTCCCAGTTTTTAATGATTCAGAATTTCCTGAAAATGGGAGAATAGGATGTGGTAACTTCCAGACAGGTTTCTCAGAAAAACGTTTGGGAATATCACAGGATGACAGTGCGCCTTGCTCCTTGGCTGGTGGATGTGTGAAGTGAGATCCTTTCAGAATGCTGCTTGATTTGTCCTCACTGGAGGTGTAAGAACTTTTTTCCACAAGCTCTGCTGATGCGGCTTTTTTCAGCAGGCCAGCAGCTGGAAGGCTGTGCCTCTGTGGTTTCTTAGGAATGATTTTTGGAGAAATTTCATCCTTTATTTTAACTTCTTTATCTTCCAATTTTTGTGGGGAAACACGGAGGCTGTTAGAAGCAGATGAGTGCTGACTGCTAGTTAATTTGAGTTGTTTTGGCAAACTCATGGACAAAGTATCACACCTGACAAAGTTAGTCCTTTTGTCCATGGCATCTAGCATACTGGTATCATCTGACATCTCATCTGTGCAGTTGATTAAGTTATGGTCTGCATCTAAAGAACATTCAACACTTTCCACCAAATCAAAAGTTTTGAGTGATAACTGAGGCAAAAAATTTTGTGATTTTGTCTCTTCCATAGCAGTTTCCTTCACCTGATGAATTCTGTCTGCATTGCTTTGAGTTATCTCACATTTTTCAGGAGTAAGTTCTTCTGTATTATTGTTATAACAAACACTTTGACCAAGTATATTGATTTTTGCTGACTTTTTAAAGTTTTGGTCCCCAAGCCCAAAGGAATCTTTCTCTGAATTATACACTTCCTTTGTTCCTTCTCCTGTGGTATCTATGCCATCCTGACGGACTAGACATGCAGCACGTGGCTTTCTTGGCTTAGGGATAGGAAGCACTTTTGAGCTCAGGACTGAAGATGTTTCAGAGGACACTTTATCAGCATCTGCTTTCATACCTATTTCACCTGAAAATGTACTACTGCTACTTAAATCTGCATTTTCCAGGATTTCCTGGTCCAATGGCCAAGAGCAACTGTGGTTATTTTCAGGCAAACTAGGACACATTTCAGGCATCTGAAACTCATCATCAGTGAGCTTCCCATCAGTATTTTGTTGCTTCCCTTTAGCAGCCTCAAAAGATGATGAAGACTGTACAAGTTCCATAAACTCTATTTTAACGTTGTTCTTGAAACTGCTGCCATTCCCTTTGTCAAGTTTGTCTGCATACCTGTACTTCACAGGGCTGCTGTTCGGAAACACTCTGTGAGTTAAAACATCCTTAAGTTTCTCTTCAAAAATACTGGCTTTCAAAACCACTTGATTTCTATTTCCCAGTTTTTCATTGTGACTATTTCCCAAAGTTAGTGTGTTTTTTTCACCAACATTGATGTTCTCTAAGTTTTCAAAGTGCTCAAAAATGATCTGAGTTTTACAGGAGTTCTCCCCATTTCCAAGCTTGTGAAGACATTCAAATTTGCAAGATGGCACCGGTAGAATATAGGCTGTGTTACCAGTACTCCCTTCTGAGGCTTCATTTTTATAGTTCAAATGGTCTAGCGTTTGAGAAGACTCTCCCCTGTGCTCCTCAAAGCTTTTTGTGCTTTTCCGTGTAGATGATGGAGGTTTAACTTCCGGAATGGATGAGCTCTTGAGAACTTTTGGTTTTGGTGCGATTGCTGGCTTAGTTTTCCTTGCTGCTTGTATAACACCAGAAAGTACAACATCAGGCTTTGGTGCAACAGGTGGAGGTGTTGCCTTGTGTCCTACCACGGATTTTGGTTTGGGGGCCACTGGTGGCTTCTTAATTTCTAGGAAGGATGGAAAACAAAGACTTTAGTCACCATCATCCCACAGAACAACTTCACTTGCACTGAAGTATGATTAGAATTTCTGTAACATTTACATTGTGTGATCTACAAGATCTCAGTGGGTATGTATACATTTTTCTCTTAAAATCATGCCTCCCTTCCCTAACACCACTTTTTTTAATAGTTGCCTTTCTTTGCTTTATCAGAACAATCAAGAAGCACTACGAGAAGTCGTCAAGGGTAACTTGTTCATTAAATGTCAGTTTAACTTCATGAAAGTTCACACGCTTCATACTTCAGCTCAAATGCTAAAGTATGATGCTAGTAAAAACACAGCAGATTAGACTGGTTTTGCAGTTTGAACTATTATAATACTGTTTTAAAATGGTGCAAATATGTTAAGTACCTCATGGAAAATAAGCCACGAAGATAACACACCAGCTAGGGCAACTATCAGGACAGTTCAGTCCCTTCCTCTGTTGTTTCTAAAAATGTGTAACTTAAAATTCCCCTTTTCCTTCCTCTTGTTTTCAAACAAGATCGAAATGGATTACCAGCTGCAACACTGGCATGTCACTACCATCAGTTCAGTGAAATGAATCTGGGGGTTGAAGTTAATGCAGTAATTCATAGCATGATAATCCTTTCCTACTGTAAAAGTAAAATACTATTTCTGTGCATCTTACAAAACTACTCTTCAGCATGTTACTGTCTGACCTGGGAGGAGTCACCACTGCCATGACTTATGACCCACTTGATAGCACAAGATGACAAACCCTGGGGAGAGTGGATGACAGGAAAAGGAACACAGGAGGAACTTGGAGATTATGGAGCTTTGATCGCAGTGCTGGGTTTTGAGTGGTTTCATTTCTGGATAGGCTTTTTTTAAGGTGTGTCTGAAGCGCTTTAATATTGCAGATCATTTTTGACCAATTTGTTTACATATGCTGGAATAATTTCAGATTTCTAAGTGCTCGAGTGATTTTTGACAGATGAAGGCTGATTTATAAAGTAAACAAGTTTCTCATTCTGGTTTTTTATGCAGTATCTCGTATTTATTACCTTTGTTTTGAATAATACTTTGGTATACTTTCAGGAAGTCATACAGATGTTAAATAAATCTCTTCAGAAAACTTGCTAATTAATATTTCAGAAGCAAAGAGACCAGCTAAGCAATTATTTATTATTCCCTTTGAACTCTGGGTTTGATGTTTGGTTGTTTCTTATCACCATTATTATTATACATGTGCAATCTCTAGCCTAGAAGTATAAGAATAAAGTTTCAGGCTTGGATTGTTGGTTTTGGTTGGTTGTTTTTTTTTGTGGGTAGGGTTTGGTTTTTTTTTCATTTTGGATGTGTTTGTTTGAAAGCAAGCTAAATGGTTTTTAAAAATAAATAAAAAAGGGAAGAAAAAAAAAGTGCAGATGCCCTCAGTTGCAAGAATTTCCCTAACACTAAGCCACTGCTGTCATCAGCCAGCCAGAAACAATGTCTTTACTACAGAAACAGGAAAACCGTGTTTTTTTAGGACATGAATCATTACATGGTATCCAGACTGTCTCCACTTCGAATAGCTGTCCTTGCTTCCTTGCTGCAATTATATTAGCAAAGAGCTAAACCCAATGGCAGAGTCAATTTTTGAGACGTTTTTCAAAAGAAAACACAAGAACTTCTTTCCAAAGGCACAGCTCCCTATAGCCACTAACAACCGTCAACAGTGACCCAACTACCAGCTGCTGCAGAGACCATACCACCCTCTGCTTCCTGTCCAACGACAAGTTTCCCACAAAGTGAAGAGTCAATAGTTTATTAGGGGAAAACAAAACAACACAACAGCAAAATAAAACAAAAACAACCACAAACACAAAAAAACAAACCCCAAACAAACAAAAATAAAAACAAAAAAAACCCAACACAAGCAAACCAAACCAAAAAACCCCAACTAATCCTTTGGATAGGCAAGTACTGATCTTGAAGAGGAGAAGAGACTTGGATGCTGACTTTCAGACAAGGCAACTGCCTATTCAGTTGGATAATGAAGTGATGGCAACAAAGAAGCCTAAGGAAGGGATGCCCAGTTTGTCACAGAACACAACACAGTAGCAGATCTGGGCCATGTTCAGTAGCATTTATGATGTTATTAAAGCTCCCTGACAACAGGGAAGAGACAGTCTGCTTGGGAATCCTTCCTAATGCCTGAATGAGAAAAACAGATTGCAAATGATACAGGAGACTAAACACTGGCTCGGTAAGTGATAGCCTGTGGATTGTTCTTCCCACTCTGCAAATTGAAGTCCATAAACCTTGGAAGTTTCTCTCTGTAGGGGTACTGCCTAACATTTTAGATAGTGATCAAACTAGATCACTCTGCAGAGCTTTCAACCAGTGTTTATACGGAGGACACTGAGAAGTTATATGATACAAGGGCAAATCATGCCTGACTAACCTGGTGGCATTCTATGAGAAAGTCACAACATCAACAGACAGGGGAAGAGCAACCAAAGTCATTTACCTGGACATGAGCAAAGCCTTTGATACTGTCCTGCATGACATTCTAGTCTGCAAGCTGGTGAAATGTGGGTTTGATGGATGGACAATTCAGTGGATAAAGAACTGGCTTGCTGGCTGCACTCAAAAGAGTGGCTGTCAATGGGTCTGTGTCCACGTGGAGGCCAATGACAAGTGGAGTCCCTCAAGGATTAGTACTGGGACCGGTCCTGTTTAACATCTTCATCAGTGACATGGACAGCGGCATTGAGTGCACCCTCGGCAAGTTTGCCGATGACACCAAGCTGTGAGGGGTGGCTGACACACTGGAGGGATGGGATGCCATCCAGAGGTACCTTGACAGGATGGAGAGGTGGGCCCATACCAATCTCATGAAGTTCAACAAGGCCAAATGCAAGGTCCTCCATCTAGGTCAGGGTAATCCCAAGCACCGATATAGGCTGGGCAGTGACTGTCTCAAGAGCAGACCTGAAGAAAAGGACTTGGGGGTACTGGTGGATGAGAAACTCAACATGAGCCATGAGTATGCTCTTGCAGCCCAGAGGGCCAATCATGTCCTGGGCTGCATCAAGAGAAGCATGGCCAGCAGGTCAAGGGAGGTGATTCTCCCCCTCTACTCCGCTGTTGTGAGACCTCACCTGGAGTAGTACTGTGCCCAGTTCTGGAACCTCTATTACAAGAAGGACATGGATGTGCTGGAACATGTTCAGAGAAGGGTCACAAGGATGATCAGCGGGATGGAGCACCTCTCCTATGAGGACACACAGAGAGTTGGGGTTGTTCAGTCTGGGGAAGAGAAGGCTCTGAGGAGACCTTATTGTGGCCTTCGAGTATCTTAGGAGGGCCTACAAGAAAGCTGGGGAGGGACTTTTTAGGCTGTCGGGCAGTGATAGGACTGGAGGGAATGGATTAAAACTAGAGATAG